>JASDQU011404495.1:3416-21618 GCA_032191745.1 Picea mariana
CATTCACTAGTTCTAACCTAGGGGCTATCTGACCAAGATTAGATGGTCTGATCAGATTTATTCACTAACCTATCAACATTGAAAATTTAAAAGAACTTGGTCATGCTTGAAAGGTATGACCAAGTTGCTATTATTGCATGGGGCCTTTGCTTCAATTCTTTTTAGCCCTCT
Organism: Picea mariana; assembly: GCA_032191745.1. Taxonomy (NCBI): domain Eukaryota; kingdom Viridiplantae; phylum Streptophyta; class Pinopsida; order Pinales; family Pinaceae; genus Picea; species Picea mariana. The sequence goes on from JASDQU011404495.1 coordinate 3,588, forward strand.
TTTCCTTTTCTTTCTTTTTTCTTTTTTCTTTTTTCTTTTTCTTTTTTCTTTTTTCTTTTTCTTTTTTCTTTTCACAAATTATTTGAAGAATGCAATATCATTTGTGAACCAAATCACCAGATACAGATAATATCCAAGTCATAAGATGATTCCCATAAATTATGGGGTGATAACAGTATGCATATTCTTATATGAGGAATATGCACATGTCCCTCCTTCTGAGTTGGAAGAAATTGTGTGGAGCATGGATTTTGACAGTTCTAAATCCAAGCATGGATCTAGGACTGGGGTCCTTTTGTGTGATCCCAAGGGAAAGGAAAACCATTTCTCTTTTCGATTAGAATTCCCTAACACTAATAATATGGTTGAATATGAAGCATTAGTTCAAGGCCTCCAAAAGGCCTTAGACTTAGGAATTTTTTTTTTTTTAGTGAATAGGGATTCTAAATTGGTTGTGAATCAAATCAGAGATAAGTGGATTTTATAACCCATGCCTCAAACAATACCATTGAAGGGCTAAGGAACTTATTGAGAAATTGTTATATTTCAACATTCAAGCCATACCTAGGGCTGCAAACCACGTAGCTGATACTTTGGCCTTGGTTGGTTCGTGCTTCACTTCAGATTTCGTAAGGTCTATCGAAGATATAAAAGTCCAAATTTTACATAGACCTGTGTTACCTGATAACATTGACTCTTCGAAATTTTTTTATACCGACAAACAAATATGTAGGTTCCTTCAAAACAAGGAGGAATTCAAATATTTACATATCAACCATGAGTTGGAGGAGGAAACCAGGTACATAATCCAATTGAAGACAAATAAAATTCCCCATGGTTTGTTTGTACTAGAATCCATGTTTGATTCCAATAATGCCACTACCTCTGCACCTAGTATTGATAGTGAATCTGTTAGGAAGGTGCAGTAAACCATCCCTATAAACCTGGGAACTAAGAAAGATCCAAAACTAGTTTATATAGGGTCATAGTGTTCTCCTTCTAATATCCCTCAATTCACTAAACTCTTGATATAATTCAAGGATGTTTTTTCATGGTCCTATTAGGATCTGAAGGTTTTCGATATGCAGGACATAGTCCATGCCATTCTCATAATCCCTGATTCAAAACATTACAGGCAGAGACAAATAAAGAACAACCTTGCTTTGGAACAAACAATTAAAGTTGAATTAGACAATATGGAAGCATTTGGGGTCATATACCATGTCTTTTACTCACAATGGGTATCTAATTTGGTTCTTGTTAGGAAGAAAACTAGTGATATTCATTTGTGTGTCGACTTTCGACATTTGAATAGGGTGTCCCTAAAAGAAAAATACCTTGTCCCACCAATGGAAGAGATCCTCCAACAAGTCTCTGGAGCTCAGATGATGTCCCTTTTAGATGGATTCTTAGGTTACAATCAGATAGCCCTCAAGCCTTTTGATAGTTACAAAACCACCTTCACTACCCGTTGGGGCACATATGCATATAACAAGATACCTTTTGTCTTTATTAATGTCAGGAACACCTTTCAACGTGCCATGGCCATTGATTTCAAAGGATTATTGGGTAAGATTATTGTTGTCTACTTTGATGACCTCACAGTGTTTTCCAAAGAACGAAGTAGTCATTTTGATCACCTCATGTAGGTTCTTCTTATATGTTGTAACTTTGGAATATCTTTAGATCCTAAGAAGACCATTTTTGGTGTTATGGAGGGAAAAAATTTGGGTCACATCATCTCTCGAGAAGGTGTTAAAGTTGATCCCGAGAGAGTGGTAGAAATAAAAAATATTCCCTTACCTACTAATAAAAAAGAAATGCAATCTTTCTTTGGAAAAATAAACTTCATGAGACACTTCATTCTTGATTTTTCTCAAGTAGTCAAACCTTTAAATCAAATTATGAAGAAGAACATCTGGTTCAAATGGGACCCCCCTACCTATCAGACCTTTGAATCCATTAACCAAGCCATTTATTATACCCCTCTTTTAATCAGTCCTAATCCCTCTAAGGACTTTGTCATGTACACTAATTCATGAGAAGAGACAATGTCTACAATCTTATTGCAAAAAGATCATGAGGAAAATCTTAGGCCAATCACTTTCATAAGCCAGAATTTGAAGACACACCAACTGAACTATTCTCCACTAGAGAAACATGGTTATTCTTTGTATAAAGCCTTGGAGAAATTTTGACATTACATCCAAGGCCACAAAGTTTAGGTTCTTTTTCTTACATCTCTCTTAGTCACTGCCTTTAATCAAACCAAAATGAATAGTAAATGGTCCAAATGGATCATGCACATGCAAGAATATGACTTGGACATTAAACCGATGAAAACCATAAGGGGAACATGGCCGGATGAATTGCTAACCCAATCCCACACCTCGGTCATAGCTAAACCACCTCAAGTAGATGACTTGATTTCTTTTGAAGACTTGGTTAACAAAACTGAGTTAGCCTCATAACCATGGTATGGACATATCGTCTATTTTCTGATCAACGATGTTTTCCCATCGGACATGGACACTAAATCCAAACGAACACTTTGTTTACAAGTTTTTTGGTATGTTTTACAAGACCAAATCATTTACCGAAGAAACCTTGACGATTTTTTGTCACGATGATCGACTCCTGATAAAACCCAAATGGCACTTGAACAATACCATTATGGGGTTTGTGGAGGTCACTTTTCAGCCAAAACCACTGCAGCAAAATTTTTACATGCAGGTTACTTTTGGCCTTCACTCCACTAAGATGCCCATTTACTGGTTCGAAAATGTGAAGCTTTCCAATGCCTCACTGGGAAGCAAAATTTATCTTCCTTACCTCTTAGGCCTATTGAAATCCAAGTCCCTTTCGCAAGATGGGGCATAGACTTTATTGGGCCAGTTTCACTGCCTTCTAGCATTGGTCACATATTCATCTTAATAGCTATTGACTACTTTACAAAGTGGGATGAAGCAATTTCACTTAAGAATGCTACGAGTCAGCGGGTGGTAGAATTCATTGAGCATAAGATTTTATCATGTTTTGGAACCCCTGGTGAGATATTAACTAATAATTGATTAGCTTTCATGTATCATGCCATGCTCCACCTTGGTGTTACATATGGCATCCAACTTTTTTTATTTTCCACCTATTACCCCCAAGGTAATGGATTGGACAAATCCACAAATAAAAATCTAATTCAGATCCTTAAGAGAATGGTCAAAGATAACAAGCATGATTGGCACACAAAGTTAAACTTTGCTTTATGGGTTGATCATATAACCCCTAAGACAACAACGGGTCAAAGTCCTCACACTCTGGTGTATGGATCCCTTGTTGTCATTCATGTTCACTTACAAATTCCATCCTTGAGTTTGGCTATTGCTGAGGCAGAAGATGATTTCCAACCTTTACAACATCGTTTCGACACACTCATCGAACTAGAAGAGGTAAGAAAAGATGCATTCAAACACCTCCAAAAGAAGCAAGATGTTGTTAAATGTTCCTTCAATAAAAGAGCCACAATAGTAAATTACAAAGCAGGATATGATGTCCTACTATGGGACAAAGAACATGAGGCCCCATCCAAACATCACAAGTTTGATTCTTTATGGTTGGTTCCTTACACAATCTACGAGGTTTTATGGACAAATTCTTTCAAATTAAAAACCTTGGATGGTGAACCACTCCAATTCCCTATGAATGGTCGTCACCTAAAGTTATTTTACTCTTGAAGGACCTCATCATCCTATACATAAGTCACCATTGGTTGTTTTTTTTTTGTATCTATTTATTGTTGTTGACTTTCCTTCTTGTATCTATTTGTTGTTGTTGATTTATGCTTGTATATATCTCCTTGTTTTCAATTTCGAGCCTTTTTTTCCTGTTTGGTTTCAATTTTGGGTGTAAGTGCCTTTTGATTTGTTCCTTGATTTTTGGTCCTTTTTGTTTTAATGTGATAGGTTGTCTGCTTCTTATTAATTTTTTGTTTTCCTGATGTTCATGGGAAGGGTATTGTCCTTGTTATTATATGGATGTTTGAAAAGAATGCACCCTTAGGAACCCTTTTATCATGCTTGGCCTACGGGAAACTCTGACTCAATATCATCTTAAATAGGAGTAAACCTGATTGTTATTTAATCAAAGTCAACGAGGAAATTCTAAGGGGGTAGCATATCATTCTCTATTGAAGTTGAAAACCATGATGGCAAGATAACTTACATAGCTATGTGATTGCAACTTCTCTTTACCTGACCACTTACAAATCTGATTTTTCCAAGCAATGTTCATTTTTTCCTATGAAATTCCATCACTTGTGAGCACTGAGATATTTCAGCACTGACTGCCAAAGGTTTTTTATATTTCTTTACTCCCTTGATTCATTGGTTTTCTTGCTAGTTTTTCTCTAGTGGGTCACTGATTTCAAAGATCTTTGTTTCTTGTTTGTGTGTCGATAATCGAAGGCATGCATGAGAATTTGTTTTGAGCCAAGGTTCACCTTAAGCCTCTATTCTCATAGTTAATCCATAATCCGAGGGACACGTCATTTGGGCCATATTTCTCAACAAAAACTGGGTCATTATTCCCATTCTTCTATCTTATGTGAATCTCAATATAAATTATGTTGTATATCTTTACTGCACCACTTTCATTCTTCGGTTATCCCTAATGTGAAAAATGGTCTGTATACTACAATTGAACCCCCACCCTCACCCACCTTGGTCACTTTGAAAGTATAAATTTCCACCGAGCATTCCCGCCTATCACACGAGTGATCCCATTGTTCTGCATGCTTTGGAAGGAATTTCCCCTCTGGCACCAAGAATGTTGACCCAAAAATCTTCTTTCGGCTCAACATGGTGTTTAACACCTTCATTCCTCCATAAAATCCAGAATGTGCTATGGTTCCAATCTAAGATAATGGCGGGGGTCATAGTTATTATGGCCTCGTCCCTTGAAAGATTATTTGTTGTCTACCTTCATAAGGTTGTGATATAAGTATGTAAATACTTATCAGGCACTAGAGAGTATCAGGGAACAAGGTCAAGTCAGTTGGCAACAATCCAGGTCAGTTTAGAGTTGTTGCATTCAATTGGGTTAGTGCTTCCATGGTTAGTTGAGGGATAGTGAGGTCAAATGGATATCAAATTCAGGGTTTTTCCTACTCTAATATTTCCTCATGGAAAATAGTATAAAAACCATGATCATCATTGTGTCCATTAACATCTTAAATGGTACCCAAACAAGTTCATTTCGACCTTGCTCGCCTTGTCATTGGACCATGTTCTTTTCTCCCCATGGTAGGCCTTCCCAGGGTAATTTTTTATTTCTGAAACCATCCCACATCATAATTCCTCATTTCAAGACTGTTTAGTTCATATTTTATGAGCTAAGTACACAGTTTGCAAAAATTGTATTGTTTGCCCCTTTCACCTGTCACTAGGTGGGTCACATTGGGATGGGGTCCTTTCGCAAAGAATAAAATGAATTATAGTCACATTTTTGGAAATTCAATGCCTACATATTGTAGGGATCAATAAAATATTTCCAACGGGCTATCATGGGCCCGATTCCAAGTCTGTATGACCCCCTACAGAGGACACAAAGTTAGCATCACTCGAATGGCAAAAACCAATAGTTGTGACTTCCTAGTCTGATTTTGTTCTGATTTATGTTTTAAAAGGAAAATAAAACCTAAGAATGGTGTCGAGAATTTTTATACCTTTCCAATGGTATTTCTTGTGCTTGGTTTCAACCCATGGTTGGTAAGAATGAGCCTTCGCAAGTTCATGACCACTTTTGGACATCAGATTGGTTCTACTGGTTCAGGGTTAAAAAATTGTTTTTAAGGTGTTTTAAATCAGAGATTCAATGATGCCACGTTGTAATGGACTCAAATACCTTTTCAATGGCTCCTCATTTTCCTCATTCTGACCTCGTATGGCCTAGTTACAACTGTCACAAGTTTTTCCATTATTTCGGGCAAAGGGGGAAACCAGCTTGCGTAGAGGGGTTTCATGATAGATAAAACAGTAATTAATGGACCCAACACACAAATATATGGCTATGTCATCGAATTAATCATCAATACCTTTTCAATGGTACTTCATTTCCCTTGATTGGATATCGTATGGTGATATGGCATCTTTCGCAAGATTGGGTGTCATGTGGGCCCACCAACAAGTCAGGCGTTTTAAGCGGCAATTGTTCCAGGCCAAAATTGAGGGGTGAGGTGGAATTATTTCAGATTGGTGACCACATATTCTCGACGGGCTCATCGAGAATTTTCCAATGATGTGATCTGCATCCAATTCCGACCCCATCTCATCTAGCAACATTTTTTTGGCTAAGTCAGCAAGGTCAAAGTCAAAGTCAAAATTTGACTTGGCACAATTTTCGAGGAATATTAAAAAGAATAGTGGAAAAATAAAATAAAAAAATCATAAAATTGAGAAACTCAAGGGAAATACATAGATCCCTCATGCAAAAATTGGAAATTCAATCTTTTTGAAAAGAAAAAAAATGAAACCCACCCTCCTCCCCTCCTCTGCCTCATTTGACAAGTGCATTGGAGAGGGAAGGAGCTATGCAACTCAGACAACCATGGAAAATGAGGGATTCTAGAAAACAACAATGGAGGCCTTCCATGGAAATCGAGGCCATACTCCATCCCCATGCACAAATTATAGGTAACCCCCCATTGGTCCCATTCAAAAAAAAATTGTTGGGTTATTAAAATGAATGGTGACTGTGTTTCTTTCTTCCTAAAAATGACAAGTTTTTTCCTCTTTCATGGATCCTGGTTTGTTGTTTTTCAATGGCATTATTGTTGGATCATATTTTAAATACAGTGTTGGTTCATGTTTTTTTGTTGGTGTGCAATATTCACTAATTTCCTCTACAAAAAATTCAAAGGGGAGGGGATTTGAACCCCTCTTGGGCACCAGGCCCAAGCCTCCAGGCCCCTTTAGAGAATTAATAATTCTGATTTTTTTTTAATTTGAATTCTTATGCATGGCCATTTGAAGGCCCTAGGCTTTGAACCCCAACCCCCTCCCTTTCCTCTACTAAAAAATGCCCATAAATTGCTAAAAAATCAAAAAGGAGGGGAGGGGGTTTGAACCCAAGACCTCCCACTCCCAAAACTATTAGAAAAAAACCCACTTTACCCAAAAATTTAAAAAAATCATATTTTGAAAATTTTTTGGCGGGTCGTCCACCCTTCCACCACCAGAGCGCCACCACCTCCTCCTCCCTGTGTGTGGCCTCCTACCAGTCCCTCCTTACCCCACACACTACCTCCACCTCTTCCCCTCGTGAGCCTCCACCCAGCACCACCTCCTCCCTCCTCCTTGCTTCCACTTGTGGCCTCTCCTCCACTTTGGCACACTCCTCCCTTGCAGAATCTCTCCAACCCCCATCTCCATTTCCCCATTCCCCTCCTCCTCTCATCCTACGCACTCCCTTCTCCCTCCTCTATGCAACCATCTCTGCATGTGTCCCTCCACACTAGCAAAAAAAAAAACTGCACGCAAGCTCCTCCACTCCTCCTCCTCTGCTATCCATTCCCCCAAATCCCCTCCCCCACCACTTGCAACTCCATCCACCCTCCAAATCCCTCAATCCACCTCACAACCCTTGCACAACCCTTCCACCTTCATTTCCCTCCAACCTCCTCTCCCTGTGCGCACACTCACCTTTCTCCCCACCTTTCCATTCCACCCATAACCCAAAAACACCATCGCTCCCTCCACCCTCGGCCCACATACATTTTAAGTTGAAGGATATCCATCCGGGTCATATGAGTGACCAGGGGCTCCAGGGGGGGGGATTTAATTTAATTTAAACTTTGTTTATTAGATGATTTTTATATATGGTTTAATTTATTTATTTTTAAATGAAATTTTATTATTTGTTTTAATTTAGTTATATATATATATTAAAAATAGAATTATTATTAAAAAAATTATAATAAAACTAAAATTTTAAATAAATTTTAGTTATATATTTAAAAACTGTATATTCAAAAATTAAAATTCCCCCCCTAAGGGTTACTTGACTTTTTAATTCCATAACTTCGCCATCCAGAGGTGGAATTCCTCCCGTAAATAGTCAAAATGATTGGGGCAAATTCAACTATGCATCCATGGCATTCACCTCCTCAAATTCATCCCAAAATTTCAGTGGCACATCCCAGAGCGACAGGGACTCGTTATTGGCCCAAAAAGCTTGTGTCAGAAGGAGGCCTAATTGGGGGCCTCCGAGGCCAAATTTTGTTGGACGATGTTGGAGGTAGGTCAAAGTGGAAAAGCAAGGTGTTTTTGGGAAAGAAAGAATGCACGAGGAAAGCGACAGCTGGAAGGAAGAAAAGCACATGCGCATGCAATGAATACCTAATGATGGTAGGGTTAGGGTTTTGGTAATGTATTGTAAATGACTGAAGAGACAAAAATGTATAAATATCGATACTTATGTATCATAAGGGGGTCGGATATATACTAGGTGTCGTTGGGTTTTTGGTTATCAGAAAGACTAGTCGTTGTTATAGAGAGGAGTATTGTAGCAAGTTGTAATGGGATACTTGTTGTATGACCTACTTTTATAAGTTGTTGAGCTAGAGAGGACTGAGGAGGGTAGATCTTGAGGTTTAGACCGTAGGCTGAGGATCCTGGTGCAATCTAGTCCACCTCATATAGATCTTACCCAACTGGAAAGAATTGTAAGCACGCAACACCGTAGTAACAGAGAAACTATAATAAAAGAGCTGAGAGCCAAATCTTTGTGGACATAGCCCAGGAGGGGGTGAACCACAGTAACATATGTGTTATGTGATGAATGCATGCATATATTTATTGTCTTTCGTAGTTATTTTTATGCTTAATGAATGAGTTGTTATATTTCTTGCTTATTCGTTAATAACAGTACATTGCATTTACTAGTTATAGTAATGGTTCAATTTACATCTCCCATATCTCACACTCAATCCTAGGTTGTAAACACCTTATTCTTACAACCACCCATTAAAGTTATCTCGGGTGAGACAGCGCAGTGCATTCTGTGCATTGTGTTGCCTTCTGGTTTACTAAGAGGGTCGATAGTTTTAGAGGCTTTGCTAGAAACCCGACAGACATGAACCCCAGGTCAATATAAACTCAGACAGAATAATAGAAGGACATAGTTAACCATAAAATGGTTCTGTTTTCGTTGGTAGGAATAAGAGAGGATTGAGTAGATGAGATAAGTTGAAGATCTATCGGAGGAAGATCAAGAAAATATTAGGGAAAAAAGCAATGAGCTACTAAAATGGAATGTTGAGATGGTGGAATCCCACAAAAGCAAGGATCGAAAGCTGGCTAAAGACAAAAGAGCTGGAGTTTGCACAAAAAGATAACCGAAACCCTATAATAACACCCCAGAAATATATTGAGAAATATGTGTTTATTGATTTACACAAAGTCTTTTTCTGTGATTTCCCACACTTATTGCAGGAATGGATACTAATGTTGAAGGATAACCACACAATGAACCGGATTCGACAGTTAGAGTGGACCCCAGTACATATCAAGCACTTACAGTAGGTGAACAACAAATTCACCCGCGCAATAGATTTTTGTCTTGACAGTATTGTGGCAGGTTTCATAATAGAATTTGCAGTCGACACAGCAAATTCATATAGCGTAGCGGAGCAAGAATTTCTACGTGAACCTCAAGGAAGGTACATTCGATCGTTGTATGCTTCTATTAAGATACTTCTATACAACAAAGGTGTAATGAATATGGAATCAGACAGCTAAATTTCCCTGCATGCATGGGGGAGGGGGGGAAGCACTGACAGAAAGAGGAGAAATGGGAGGAAGGGATAAGGGAAAAAAGGAGGAACCCTTGGACCTGATTATGATGGATGACGACCAGATCAAGTGGATCATGGTGACAACTGGAAAGATGTGTAGCGGAGTACCCTACCAATACAAGGTGAATACCAACAAGAGAGTCATAGCCACAAGGGAAGGCTTGGCAAGTGATGAGTAAGAGGTAGAGGATCTCCATGCTGTGGAGTAGATTGAGGAAATACTGCATGCAACATATGAGAGGAAGACGAGAGGTCCAAGAATGGGAAGAGAATGCAGCAATCCTATCCATATTAATGTCAATGTGGAACCAATAAACCGATGTGCAACTAATACACCAAAGAGAACATCATTTTTTAGGCAACTGAAGTTCAGAATAAGTCCAACAGTAGGAAGTACATCTACACAAAGAGAAACAATTAGAGGAGTCAGTTCAGGCAGCACTAGTCAAGTATCTACACCGTGCGGAGGTAGCAGTTCAATGTTCAGAATGGCAGGACACGATCCTACCATCAGGTTACCAAAATTTCAAGGAGAAGTAGCAGAAGACCCTAAGAAACACTTTTTCATTTGTGCAAAGATATGGGAAGAAAAGCATATCACTGGTGAAGATACCAAACTTGCGCAGTTAGCTATTACACTAAGAGACTGCGCACTAGACTGGTACATGAGTCTCGATGCAAACAGTGCCCTTGGGACGACAAGGACACTGGCATACATTAATAAGTTACTGATAAATGAGTTCCAGAAGCCGAGCTCAAAGGATCAATACATGAATGAGATGATAGAAATTCAACAGAAACTAGGAGAATTTGTATGGGAGATTGACTAGAGATTCAATCAATTGAAGGGGAAATTGAAATATCTCATGATCGATATGCAGCATCGGCACTTGTTTGTCAATTCATTACTCCCACACTTAAAATACCCACTACAACAAAAAAAGTTTCAAACGTAGGTAGAGGCTTTGCAGGCAGCTCTACAACTGGAAGAAAACTAGTATCAGCAAACAGATCCAACTATTGAAGAACTAAAGGAGGATTTGAAGAACTTAACGTTCCAACTCAACTAGAATAAGAATAAGGATTAACAAGAAGTTGGTTGGTGTACTACATGCAGGATGGAAGGACACCATAAGAACGAATGTCCAACATTCATGCAGTATATGGAAGCAAGAATGCCAAACCGGTTACCAACAGGAGGAATGTGGTGTGAAGTCTATAAGAAACCAGACCACGACCCATACCACTGCCCTATGATGCAGAAATATCAGAAAGTCCCAAAGAGTTCATATTGCACCTTTTGCAAGTCAGTAGGCCATGACGACAAAGATTGTAGAACTATGGAGTTGATGAGAGAAAGGACATCAGATACATATAGAGTGCAGGCAGAAATGATGATTGGGCAAGCCGCACCAGATTTTAATCAAGTTCCATCTCCTTACAACACTGCGCAGCAGTAGTATAATACTACACAACAGCCATATAATAACGCATAGCCACAATACAACACGACACAACCTCAGTACAATACCGTGTAGTATAATCAGGTGCCTCAGTATAACGTGCCAAGAGGAGACCGAGCAGGATACAGAGTTGGAGGATGAGAGAGAGGAGGTTTTGGATGAGGTAGAGGACTAGTGGTATGTCACAATTGTAAAAAACCAGGACATTATGTAAGAGAATGTCCGCTTCCACCATCAACTTGTATGTATTGTCACGCATCGGACCATGATACAAAGGAATGTCTGACACTATTAGTAAAGATCCAAGAAAAGAGGAACCAGAACAACCAGAATGTTCAGTGGATCTCAGCCAAAGCAAGGGATGAAGGAAAGAACATCAACATAGTCACCTGTGGAGGAGCTAAAATGGGAAATGACGCAGTCCGACAAGAACCAGTACAAAACCAGTGGATGTAGAAGAACACCAAACCAAGGAAACAGTTTGATGCGTAGAACGAGAAGGAAATATTTAAGAAAGCTAGACAAGAATTTTAGAAGGAAGACATGGCGATGACTTCAACTGCGCAGCAAAACAAGGGAGCACTGGAATACGAGATGCCTCCATTATTGGATCATACCAACGAAATACATTCCATGGGACAAGTAAGTACAATCAAAGGTTTTCTGCAATCATGTGTAAAAGTATTAAATGATTCATCATCTGTGAAAACATTGCAAAACATACTAGAAAAATGTAATATGGAGACAAAAGTAAAACTATAACCAAAAACAGTCAATCACATGCATATTAGGAGAAGAACAAGTAGGGAGTTTAGACTGAATGCAAACAATGGAGACTTCAACATGGGATACATCATACTAGATTTGGGATCCGAGGTCAATTTATTACCAAATAAGACATGGAAATGCATGGGAGAGCCCACATTAGGATATTCACTTGTTCAATTGAAACTGGAAAACCAACACAGAGTCATACCAATTAGTAGACTAAAAGGAGTGACAATAGACTTGGACAGAGTGCACACTAAAGAAGATTTTGAAGTCATTGAAATAGTGGACGACACAACACCATACCCAGTGTTGCTTGGTTTGCACTGGGTGTTTGACAACCAGGCCATAATCAACTTGAAGACTAGGAAGATGACATTTGATTCAGGGGAATACAAGGTCATCGCGCCATTAGACCCATTAGAGGGGGAGAGGTTTGTAGAACCTACTTGTTTGTACTTAGAGGAAATCATCCAGTTGTACGTAAACCCAACTACGGGCGATAAGGATTACATAAACCCAACTGCAAATGGATTACTCAGTTGGCAAAGCATTACTTCATGTGCAACAGACTTAGACACAGGTTTAGAGAAATGGAAACAAAGGCTACACGAAGTGTCCATGAGAATATGTGCAAGAACAGACCGTGCAGTAAGATGGGTAGGCACAGAAATACGAGAACCACCCAGTTTTTACAGAATAAACGATTTGGAAACACTCTTGGCACAGTATGAAGATGAAGTTTTAGAGAATCAGAGACTATTAGCATTTGATCTAACGCTCAAATCCAAACCTGCAAGATGGTGGGGTGCACACAAAGAGAAAATCACGGATTGGTACCAATGTAAGCAGTTACTGCGCATAAGGTTCAGTGCAGAATAGAAAAACAGCAAGCAACATAAGTATGATGGACAAGGGTCACCAGCGGAACACTTGGAGGAGTGGAGAACGTTGTGGAAATTAACACCCCCAGAGGAGTGGCTTCACCATTTCATACACACTCTAGAGGGCATACCAACGAAATTGTATATAGACCAGGAACTTTGCAAGGGAATTGCGACCTCGATGACATTGCAGCAGAATTTTACAGTCACTTTCTCATTCGAGCATGAGAACCCCAACATAGATGTTTCTCTTAAAAAGATAAGAGGAGTGATGTTTATCAAAGAACCAGAAGAATAACTTATCACAAAAGAACAACAATGGAACAAGCAAACAGTTAAGGAATTGTTTTCATGTTACCATGTGCAAGAGGAAGCACCAGATGAAGATGATTTGCGCGATATTCATATAGAATAAGAAGAAGTTGAAAGAGAAGTGGAGGGACCACCTATAGAATCAGAAGTTATTTCCTACGTCGATCAAGGTAAATAAATTCAACATTGGGATAGCTGAGAATCCCAAGATGGCCAACATCGAAGATTACTGGGATGAACAAACGATAGAAAGCATAACAAAGTTATTGCGCGAGTACAACAACTTGTTTTCCACAACATTTACAGAGATGAAGAGTATAGCAAGAGAGCTAGGAGAAATGAAGATACCACTCAGACCTGAAGCGGGATTGATCATACAGTGACCATATAGATTGAATCTGATATATAAGAAAAAATTCAAACCTGAGATCGACAGGATGCTTGAAGCCGGAATCATAGAACCGATTGAGGAATCAGAATGGATAAGCCCGATGGTAGTTCAGGACAAGAAACAAGAAGGGATCAGGATATGCATCGAGTTGAGGAAGTTGAATAATGCATGCCTACATGACCCATTCCCTACACCATTCATGGATGACGTGTTAGAGAACGTAGGAGGACATGAAGCTTACTCATTCACTAATGGATTCTTAAGCTACCACTAGATCAAGATAGCACAAGAAGACAGATACAAGACCACATTTGCTACAGAATGGGGGTCCTACCAGTACATAGTCATGTCGTTTGGACTGAAGAATGCACCAACAATATTTTCTAGAGTAGTTATCGTCATGTTTAAGGAATTCATCCACCAGTTTCTCGAGGTATACTTGGACGATTGGATAGCCTATAGTTTGTTGAAAGACCACGTAGAAGTCTTACGGCTGATGTTAGAAAGATGCAGGCAGTGCCAAATATCACTAAACATAAATATATGCATATTCGAAACACCATTTGGGATACTATTGGGCCACATATTATGCAAACAAGGTTTATTAGTAGATCCTACAAAGATTGCAGTAATTGTTAACTTACCACCACCAAAAATAGTCTGTCATCTAAGAGAGACGTTGGGACACACAGGATACTACAGGAAGTTTATCAAAGGGTATGCGCATATTACTGCACCAATGGAAAATATATTAAGAAAGGATACAAAGTTTTAGTGGAACGACGAGTGCCAACATAGACTGGATACCCTGGAGGAAAAAATGGTCACCGCTTCAATACTAGTATTTTCAGATAGGGAGAAGAAATTCTACATCCATGTAGATGCATCAGCCATAGTACTTGGATTTATCTTGGTGCATCCATGAGAGGGGGATTTGGATCACCCCATAGCCTTTGCGAGCAGAAAGCTATCAGAATCGGAACAAAACTACAACACTACAGAGATAGAAGGCCTAGCTATGGTATAAGCACTACAGAAATTCAAACATTATTTATTGGGGAAACACTTTAAGATGTTCACAGATCACTCAACCCTAAAATACCTAGTCAACAAGCTAGTGTTGTGGGGGAGAATCTGTCGATGGTTGCTACTATTTCAAGAATTTGGCTTTGAAGTAATAGTCAATCCAAGAAAATTTAATGCAGGACCTGACCACCTATCAAGAGTCAAAAATGGAGAAGAACCTATTGTTACACATTATTTTCGTCATCCCTATGACCATTAATGATGTAAACCTATCTGTTGCCTTCAAAGGGGTCAGTGGCCTGAATTCCTGAAGAAATAAGAGAGAAGAACTTTTCTGGAGAAAAGAAGTTGCATTTTCCCTTGTAAAAACCCTGTTAAAAAGGAAGTTCGCAGGTTGCTATATAGGCAGGGTGCGAGAATTCCTGATTCTCGTAGGTTGCACCATAGCTAGGGTGCGAGATGTTCGCAGGTTTCTCTATAGGTAGGGTGCGAGAATGGCTACATGTGGGAAAAACAAGTGTTTTCTCGAATCTTCTAGAAGGAGAAACTTCTATGGTGAGGTGGCATCTGAATGGTTTGGATCTTACTCGCTTTCATGATTTAGTGGGATCATCCTAATCTCCTCACCTTATCCTCTTCAACTTATAAAAGGAGAGGATTTCTCATGGAGAAAGTTAGCTTTGGTTAGCTTTGGAGCTTTTGGGATTAGCTTGGATTGGATTGAGCTTTGGAGATTTTTAGCTTGGCTAGATGAGCCGCTTTGTCAAGATAGATTTTGAATATTATTAGATTTGTGCTCTCAGAATTCTTAGAGTGAAAGTGTGTAGGGAACGAAGGACAGTTGGAAGGGACCTTACGACATCAAGGCCATGGTTGTAATCTCTCTTTCACATTTAATATGATACAGTAATATGACTGTTTCATATAAAGCTTGTTGTGTTTTATTGTATGATTCCTTGATCACATACATAGGTTTATATTGAGTTTATGCTATTGCTATCACTTTGGTTGGTTGCGTTCTTTTGCAGGATCATCATTGTATGAGTGTTGGAACGGAGCTAGGATGGTGATGGTGGGAGGATGCGACATTTAAATGGTATGTCACCCATCCCTATTTAGTTAGTAAATTCAATATCTAAAACTTAAGGAAAGCGTCATGTTCTGGTGTGTTTTGTTCTAGATCTAGGTGGATCTAGGGAGATCAGTTAGTGTCCGCACCTACCGATTAGTCCGATAACACCTATGAATTTAGAAGACAACTTTCCAGATGCCCAGTTATTCTCAGTCTAGATCATTGATGAATACTTCATATATATTATTCAGTATTTGAGCACAAGTAACACACCGCAAGAATATAGCACTGCACAGAAGAAAAAACCGGTAGTCTGTGTCGTCGACAATCAAACGATTGCAGGACACTTATACAAAATGGGCACAGATAGCATATTGCGAAGATATGTGTTAGAACATGAAAGAACAAGGGTGTTAGCAGAATCCCATGAGGGGATCACAGGAGGACATTACGCAAGAAAAGCTATCATGCAGAAGGTATTGTGCACAGGACTATGGTGGCTGACGATTCACTGAGACTCGAAAAAATATTGTCAGAGATACGATGTCTGTCAAAGGGTCGGTAAACCAAACAGAAGGGACGAGATGCCATTACGACCACAAGTAACATTACAAACATTCAATAAGTGGGCAATAGACTTTGTGGGACCAATCATCCCACCAGTAAAATGAATAGGATCAAGGTACATTATCACCGCGACGGAGTACCTAACAAGATGGGCAGAAGTTGCACCAGTGAATGATTGCATTGCAAAAACATCAGCACACTTTTTGTTTAAACACGTAATCACTAGATTTGGATGCCCAAGATTTTTGATGAGCGACCAAGGCACACACTTTATAAACAGCACCATCAGTGCTATGACTGAAGAGTTTGAAGTCCATCATCAGAAGATCACACCATATCACCCACGGGAAAATGGCACAGTGGAAGCATTCAATAAAATCCTGGAGAACGCACTGACAAAGATATGTAACATCAATAGGGATGACTAGGACTTCAAAGTACCAGCAGTATTGTTGGCCTATAGGACTACATGAAAAAATTTGACAAGGCACACACCATTTAAACTGGTCTATGGCCAAGAAGCAGTAGTGCCATTAAAATTTCTAGTACCAAGTTTACGCGTAGCAGAAATCACACATATGACAAAACGAGGCCCGGTACAATAGCGACTAAATCAATTAATGACCATGGAGGAAGATTGGATCCTAGTAGGATTCCACCAAAAAGTTCAGAAATCTAGGGACAAATCTTGTCATGATAGACACATCAAGAAGAAAATTTTCAAGGAAGGTGATCTAGTATCGATGTATGACATCAAATAATTTCAGCACCCAGGAAAGCTCAAGATGCATTGGTTAGGACCATACGAAGTAAAATCTGTCATAGATGGAGGAGTTGTACAGTTCAAAGACTTATTAGGTGTAGAACTTAGAGGGATGATCAACGAGAGTCGACTGAAGTTGTACAAGGACAGTCGACCACCCACCGTGCAGTAAAAAAAAAAAAATGTGTTAAATAGTATCAATAGAGGCAAAGTGCACCGAAAGAGAACGCACACTTAGGAATACAAACTCGGCGAGGAGAAGGACAACGACCACGTAAAAAGGAAAACAAGCAAGAAACAGAAAGATGGAAAAAATAGTACGAAAAGACGGAGTCAGGAAGAATTAAAGGATGGAAAGGACCGATGGGACACCACATTAATCGCGCCAACTAGAGATAGAAAGGAAAAGTAATNATGAAAGAACTGGAGGTGCATTAAAATCACAATTAAGAAAGCGTTCTCGACAAGATTCATGGGATACCCATACAACACACGGATGCGAGAACAAAGAGTTCATTTGTGAAAAGAGAATAGACAGAGAATGATAGCGGCTAAGGAGCACAGAGTTGAGTTCACAGAGGTTGTAGAGACCATTCAAACCCAGCAAGCGCTCAACATTCACTGCCATGGCACCACCAAAGCAAGAAGAAGCAAGCCAGAGTGCAAGACCAACCAGAGTTAAAACCTGGTCATGGGTACAATTGGAAGAAAGTGAACAACAGCCGCCAAAGATTGTGAATGTCGACGAAATCCCATCTCCAGACACAGCACCAGTGAACCCTACACCCATAGTGGAAGAAAGACAATATCCAACACAGAAAGGCATGAATATAGATAGACTGACAAAGGTACGAGAGTAGCCAAACTAGGACACAGAAACCCAGAAGGAGGCACAACAAGAGATCACTGAAGGAGCTCTGAAATTCAATGGAATAGCGACG
>JASDQU011404497.1:23248-36451 GCA_032191745.1 Picea mariana
AAGACAGAGCGTTAATGCTTATGCATGCGAGGGTGGTGGAGTAAATTGGGACCATGCAAAAATATCATGTCGGGTTTGTAAAACCAACGACGCCTATTCAAATCATAACAGTGCATATCCAAAAAGATTTTAATCAAATGAATTATCACATAACCATTAAAAACCATGGTATACATAACCAAAAATCAATCCGAATGTTAAATAAACAATGGCATTTGCACGATTTAAAAAAAAACACCAATATGTCGAATATTGCATCAACGATTACATCAAAGACACCAATATGTCAATTAACCATTGCATCAATGAATTTATAAATCGAAATCATATTAACAATAGTCAAAAGCAAAGTGAGTGGTGGTTTGATACATATGAAATCGAGGTGTTTTTTGAGACCAAGGAGTGGTAACCAGGTTCAAGTAGGCTCATGATAAACCAAATGATCATTAATCCTTTGATGTAATGAACATGAATTCTAACTATGGGTTTTCATGCTTGCAGTCATGAAAATGAAAATGAAAAGAAGGTATGCAAAAAGCGAAGAATGATGAGATCATTTAAACAATCGTGACGATTAATGAAGGTTAGAAAACCTTGTGAAGGCAGCTTGTAGAAAAGATAGAGATCAATATGGCTGCCAACAAGCCCGTGGGAAATTGAAGAGGTGGGTTGGTAGGCTCGTGAGTAATTCTCTGAGCAAGAGAATTCTTGGGAATTGATTTCCTGAAGGTGCAAAACTGCAACTACAATGCTTTGAGACTTCCTATCCGGCCTATTGCTAAAGCCTTGGAAGGGAAGTGGGGCAGCCAAAGGAATTTTGAGTAGAGAAGGGTCACACTTCCTTGGGTGGGACATGCATGTGGGGAATGAGAGGCTGTAGGTTGTCAATTGAGTGAGAACCTGAGACAAAGTCTTTCCTGTTGACTATGAGCCTTTAGCCTGGTTAGGAATCCCTTTACCCAGGTGGATTTTAGTTCTATCTCGGGGGTGAATCACTATTGGGAGTGATGAACAGTGTATTCTAAGGCTGGGAGGTTCATGGACGGTCTGTATGCAGTTGGTGACAATATTTCCAAGATAAGTACCAATTGTATGATAAATTTACATGCTGCATTGCTATTTATGTGCTTATGTTATGGTTTATCATATATGTGATTATAACTGTCTGTATGTTTATGGGTATTTCCTTGTATATGATGGATATCTATGTTTACTGTTATTTCAATATGAAATTGTATATTTATAGAATGTAATTGTTTGTTTACGTTTATATGTAAAGCTTCTGCAAGAGTGTTGTATATATATGTTATAATTGTATGTAGTTTGAAGAGAAAATTTATGTGGCATAGCTTAGTTGAATACTGGGTATGTTATAGTATGTTCCACAGTGAGACAACGGAAGTGTTCCCTCGTGTAGTGTAGCCCGATCATGGGTGGCTAGGGACGTTACAAAAGTCTTTGCCAAAACCACCAACCAAATATATATTACGGTGTAACCATATGCCAAAAATGGGAGCTCCACAAGTTTGACCCAGGGATCTCCCCTATCAACTGCACATTTGCAATGTCTTCCAAACACTTTGGATGGGGTGTGACTTGGTAAAGTATGCCCCCATTATTACTTGAATGTTTATTTTTGCAAGTGCATGGTGGGGGAGTAGGGGCATGACCGTATGGACAGGGAAAGATTTTTGAGACTAATTCCCATGAATTAATTGCAGGTGTAGGCTCATAATCGAGAAAAAATTTCTCTTGGGCTTGGAAGTGCTAGATTCAGATCGAGTCGTGGAGATTGTCGTTTTTGGGTAATTTGATGCCACAAATTCAGTGGTGCTATTTTTTTTCTGATCTAAGAAAATATTATGCAACTTAACTCCAGAATGAGGTATACTTATGTATTTTTCCAAATTCTGTTGTTGATTTAATAAAAAGGCCTACCCATTTGAGAGCAAAACCCGAAGACGTAGTGCACTAGAGACAAACTCTGTTATCAAGTTTTTTGTTTGCAAATTTGATGCTTATGTATCTTCATTATTGAGTTGTTCCTTATTTATGATGCACTTCAATTTATGCTCATTTGATACAATTCTTTAATAAGTCTCATTGATGAAAAGATCTCGGATCATGTTGGTATTAGAGCAGTCATCTTTGACTTGAATTGTTCAGTGTGAATGCTTACTAGGGCCAAGAATAAGTAGGGTGAAGGAACTCTTAATACTTTTAATCCTGAATTTGGTCATGCATCCTGAAGGAAGAAAATGGCTGAAGAGGACAAGCATGATGAATAAGAGAAAAACTTCCATATGGTTTTTTATTGCATGTCAGAAATGGTCAAGCGAATGTATGTAGACTATGAGAAGAGGATGAAGAAGAAAGAGAAGAAAAAGGAAGCACAAGAAGATGATAATGCTTCAATGAATCAAGGGGCTGGAGGAGACCCTCCTAAGTCTCCATCTTCACCATCAAGTTCTAGCTCTTTTTCCTCTAAGAATTCTCAACATTCTCATAATTCTAGCCATAAAATTTCTTTTAAGAAACCATTATTAAAGCTTTATGTAAAATTTGATTTACCTATGTTTAATGGAGACACTAATCTTGAAAATATAGATAATTGGATCCGACAGGTTGAAGTATATTGCCATGTTCAACAGATTGATGAAGAGGAAGTTAAAGTGCAATTGCCTTCTCTTCGGTTGGAAAGCACCACTCTCGTATGGTTGGAGAGTAAACTTCAGGACATAAGTAAGTGTGGTAATCTTCTTTCCTCATGGTCGGAATTTAAATCAACGATAAGGAAGCAATTTTATCCATTAGGTTATTTACATAAAGAAATGATGGAATGACAAACTTTAAGACAAAGTAAAGGTCAAACTGTACAATTTTTCATGGAAGAATTTAGGAAGAAATCTCTTGCATTAAACATTCATTTGGATTCTTATGAAACTTTAATGAAGTATATTGGCACACTTCGCAATTATATTTGTCATACTTTACTATTGTTTAACCCCATCAATCTTGACGAAGTTTGTGTGCAAGCCACTCACCTTGAGAACAAGGGAAATCATGTTCAAGAAGATCCCACAAAGAAACCTTCCAATCTCCCAAATAAGCAATTTAAGAAGTTTAAAAGGAAGGAAAAAAAGACCGCCACTGTAAAGAGAGAAGAAGGAAATTCATCTTGAACTCATTGCAAGAAGAATGGTCATGATGATGAACACTGTTGGAAACTACATCCAGAGAAGAGACCAAAATAGTTCGATGGAAAGGGGAAGACAAAGACCATTGCTATAGTGCAACAAGATCTTGGTTCTGATTCAGGAGTCAAAGAAAAGATCACAATGGTTGGAGTACAAGGTAAAGATTCCCTTCATGCTAGTTTAAATTCCAATAATGAATCTTCTTATAGAAAGATTTGCCTCACCATTTCTATCTTGCACAGAGGGCCTTTTTCCATTTCCCTATGCAGACTTATTATCCCTTTTTGATGAACCCAGAGCTAAAAATTAACAGTTTTTCCACATATATGCACCCTATCAGCTATGAAACAAGTGTATACGCAGGCTGCTCCAATATATCCTACGTACATTAGGATTTGTGCCAAAAAATAAAAAAATGAATTTGGGTTTCCATGTCACGACAAGAGATCTCTGAACCTTGGCCTTCCATATACTAGAAACGTTCCAACTCGACCCTTCATTTGCATTTTGAAGGCTATAAGAACACAATTTTGAGCTATGGAAAAAGGAGAAAGCATTCAAATTTGAGAGAAAAGTTACTCTGGAGAAATTACTTCATATTGAGTCTGCATCCCTTTTTCCCTCAAGTCTGAACACAGTGTTCAACCCCCAAGCTCTTTCCCTATTGTTGAGAGGACCTCATTGCCTCTTTCTTATGAGCTTGCCTTTGGTGGAGGATTGAAGTGGTGGAGATCTAGTTGGAAGGAACTTGGTTTCAAGCTGTGCCGACACAAAAGTCTGTAATATTGTCACTCCACTGATCAATTATTAATAGAAATACTCCTTTCCCGTCCTATTGGTATCTTGCAAATATATGATTATTATCCATGGGCATGTTTGTAATGTTTATTAATGGATTATGCTATCTGATGTGCTAGCCCATTTTATATTATCACTGTATACTTTCTCTACTTGTTTGTTGAGGGCTTCTTGCAGGTATAAGGCTTTGGGTCAAAGTGCTCAACGGTGGAACATCATCAAACGTTGGATTGAGGTAGGCCTCTTTCTTATATTGTACATTTTTTTATATAGCATATGTTGGAATTGAGTTGATTTCTCCAGTCATACCTGTCTGTTGTGGTTTACCCTTGGACATAGAGAGGTTTTCCCTTGTAATAGAAATAACAACTCCACTAGGGAGAGATCTTCCTTCTAAGGGTTGAAGTACTTTTTCTTCTTACATTGTTATTTTTCCTTTGTGTTTCTTGTTGTATCACTGCTTGACATGTCCTGTTCACTCTGGGTCTGATTTTTCATCCTTTTTCCCTTGCCTAGATTTGTTTTTAAGCATATACGCCCTTTTTGCCTTGACAATCGTGTATACACGCCCGCTGTCTCACTGCAAGAAGCGTATATACGCTCTGTTTTCCTGAAAAGTCACGTATACCACTTCCCCTTGCTTGTTTGCTTGGTTTAGTGATAGTTGGGTGGGATTTGAATATTGCTGAGCCTTCTTAGGTCTCTTTAGTGTCTGTTGAGATCATATAAGATGGCAGGAAACCTGTTTGGAGTTGAATTTTTGGGCAGAGTCTTTCTCTCTGTTTTCCATTTTTTATTTGATCTTGTTCTCTGGACTGTTTGTGTGGCTGCTTGGTATTCTGCTCGAGTTATTGTTTTTATACACAGTAGAATTTATATATCAAGTTGCTCATCAGTCCATGCATTTTCTTTTTAGTATATTGAAAATACAAAAAAAAATAGGCATTTTGCATTGGTTGGCATTTTTGTCTTGGAATATTTATCATTAGCTCAGCACATTTAGTGAGAGATTGCATTTTACTTCTGAATTGCAAAGTTGAAATTGAAGACTACACTATTCTTATTAGCATATCATTCATTAAAAAGTTAAAGATAGACTTTGCATTATATCCATATTTATTTTCTTGCAGAGTCACAACACCATGAGTTTCACTTCAATACCTTTTTGAGTAACCACGACCAATAAAACTTATGCTTTAAACTAAAATTGATTGGTCACGATATTATTTTTAGGGTGCACAAACTAGCCTAGGATTTAGTGCCTTGGAATAGTATTTTGTGAGTAAACTTCTCCAAGGCAATTAAATCAACATATGTGTCTGAGACATGGAGTTGAGAATTCCATTGTATAGTTGGTAATATCAGAAGGCTCCACTCACACTGGAGTTAATCACGAGATCACGCGAAGCTAGTTGAAGGGATAACCCCTGGATACTCACCTAGCATCAAAGATATTTCTGTGGATTTATTCATATTTGGGGATCTTGCTAGTACCCATACCTCTGTGAGAGGCGGTGCTTTCAAGGTTTCAGGCTTTGCTACCCTGCCCATACGGTGATCCGGACTTATAAATGCTCACCTATACATCAGTTATACATTGGTTGATTAGTTGCTTGAATTAGGTATCTCATAAATTACTTGCAGGGGTTATTCTGCTTGTATCCTGGGTCAAATAGAGGTCGGACAACACACAACCTTTATGGAGGATTACATCTCTAGGGGGATTTGATAGACTGGTTGTTAAGCCCATGAGGGCCTCTATAAATGATTCTGTTACCTCCAAACTTTAGCAGGGAGTCTCAGGTCCCTCTTGGACGAGGCATACCATCTTTAGTGAGGGAGGCCACTCAGCCACTCTAGCCTGTTTGCATGCATATTGGCCGTTTGAATTTTTGGTATGCTCTTTGATTGTTAGTTGACCATAGGATTTCATACCGAGTCTTTGTTATCATGGATAGTGGAGTTCATTTTTATCCCTCATTTACTGCTACTCCCCCCATGACGTTCATGGGGGCTAATCCATCTACTTTTTATAATGGTATGTAGAACTATGGTACTCAGTTAATGCCTTGGGTCTCTAATCATTTTTCTCATGGTATGTCTGATATGTCTTTGCACTTTCCATCCTTTGTCTCACCTCCTTATGCGAATACAAGTTTTGGGTCTAGGGGCATGATGCCTTCTTTTTATCCCTCTCTGTTTGGTGGGAGTCATATCCTACAAACACCTCTTACGATAGGAGGTTGGAATATTCCTTTATACAAATCCACTATGCGAGAAGTAAGTGCCCAATTAAGAAATCATTCTACTTATTACACTCTATCCACTTACCCTTCTTATGCCATGTCGATTGCTATGAACACTTTTCCCATGGCTGACGTCCATCTGTCCTCTGGTGATTCATCCGGGGGAAGTTAGTTTTTTAGTATGGGAAACCCCCTTCATGAAGTTCCTTCATCTAGGGGCAACATATATCCTCAAATGAGTAACCCTTGTCAAGTTGATTTCTCTTTGCAAGAGGCTTCCTCAGTGTCGATGCCCTTACAACCCTTTATGAATCAGTATGGAGGAGGATACTATCCTACTGGACAGGGATATGGTGTAAACCAGGATCCTTCCTGGCTTGCGATTTCTCAGAACCAATCATTCCTTGGACCTTGGTCTCAAATGCTGCAATTCACCACTGCCACAAGTCCAGTCACTGTGTGTCATATTGGCGTTATATCACCAACCTCTACTAGTCATGTTGGAGATTGGTCAACAACCTCTATGAGTCATGTTGAAGACTTGCAACCAGCCGCTGCAAGTCATGCTGGGGGCACAAGTCCAGTCACTGTGTGTCATATTGGAATGATAACACCAACCTCTGCTAGTCATGTTGGATATTGGTCAACAACCTCTGGGAGTCATGTTGAAGACCTGAAACCAGCCGCTGCAAGTCATGCTGGGGGCACATGTCTGATCACTACTAGTCACACTACACATTCATCACCAACCTATGCTAGTCATGTTGAGGATTCATCACCAACCTCTGCTAGTCATGTTGGGGATTCATCACCAACCTCTGCTAGTCATGTTGGAGATTTTCTACTAGCCTTTGCAAGTTATGTTGGGAGCATGTCACCAACCACTGCAAGTCATGCTGGGGGAATTCATATGATTGAGAAGCCTAGATGTCTCAGACATAAGCCTATATTCCTTTGAATGACTTGCAAAGGAAGTCACCTTACTCATTTGTGTCATGTTACTGCTAGGATACCAGAAGGATGGGGATCACCTAAGGACCCTTCAGGTTCTAAGGAATCTACGGTTTCACAACACTCCCTTCCTTCTTTGGTTGATACAACAATCATGTCGATGCAATATTTGGCTGACACCTCTTTTCCTTTAGGGGTTGATGCATCCTTTGATCTTTTTGTCTCAAATCTCATTCAACCTATGGTCATGTCGATGAAATCTTCGACCAACACCTCTCCTATGTTCATGGGTGATGCGTCTCTTGACCTTGTTGTCTCGCATATTTTTCAACCGACGGTCATGTCGATGCAATATTCGACCAACAACACTCCTATTTTTGGGGCGATGCACCTCTTGACCTTGTTGTCTCTCATCCTATTCAACCAATGGTTGAGGAAGTGGTCATATYGATGCAATATTAGATTGACCCCACTCTTCTCTCCGAGAGTGACAAGTCTAAGGAAGTGGTTGCGCCAATGCAATTTTTGGTTGATCCTACTCTTCTGGTTCTAGTTCTATACCTTCTATGCCATGTCCTTAGAATTTCTATTACTTCACCTTCTGAACAAGAGAGAGTTTTATTCTTCTCGAGTTCTCTCCATCCAAGTCTTGACGAGGTTCCCTTTGATTGGGATGGTCTTGTGGGGTATCCAATGCCTCCACCTACGTCTTTTCTAGGAAGATAYATTATCCGATATAACATGGAGACGATAACCTCMGTTASCACTTTTCCCTCCTCAACTTGGAGATCTTTGGKTTTTCCCAATCTTGTGTCATTTCTTCATAAGATACCGACATCCCACAGAAGGTCCACATGGGAGACTTGGCCTCCCCCCTGGCTTGTCGCATAGAATCTTCAAAACAAGTCTTAATTAAGCTCTTTTCTGACTTGTCTAAAAAACCAAAAAGATTTYCGAGTGATTTGTCCCTTTCACACTTGTTAAAATTGGATTTGAAAGGTCATGAGTCTTAGTTAAKCTCTTTTCCAACTCGCTACCAAAAATTGAAAAGATTGTCGAGTGAACTTGTCTTTTTCACACTCGTAGATTGGATTTGAAAAGACGTCTATTTGGCACAAGTTTACCCCTTTTTCACACCAAGTAGACTAAAAGATATAAAAAAGGACATTTTTTGGTGTTAAGTTGTGATTTCATCTCATGCTCTCGCTTGTAGTATTGAGCCTTTAGCCTGTTCTTACTTTGCATTATAAACCATTGCCTAAGCAGTTTTTGCATCCTCAACCAAGCAGAGACTTGTTTATATCCTTCGAAATTTGACACCCTATACCCTGGAGGGAACATCACCCTGAGTTTCCATCTCCCGCAAGCATTTCCTTGCATGAAGCATAGGTACGTTCGACTGCTGGAACTAGTTTTGCTTACTTGTGACATTCATTTCCTCCTCTATATCATAGCATTCATTTGTTATGAAAAAACAAAAAAATACACGTGGGAAGGGAGTACTATATCGTAATTGGAAGTAGTCGTGTCACCTTTGAATGGAGCACAAAGTTATTGAGTCCTTGTGTCATCATAATTTTCGGTTTAGCATGGCCTTAGGAAGCTGATCTCACTATAGATTTTTCTCTACCGACTGGTTACTCTTCTAGTCCCTATAGAGAACATTATTGATGCCTCCTGCATCTAATAGTCACATTATTGAGTCCATGCTGCTAGATTCCACTATGTCTCATGCTCTTGTTCAAAGGAAGTCTATCAACCTGTGTCGGCCACTCCTCATAAATATTGACTTTGCATGTCGGCCATACCCTCAGCTTGTCTCAGAATCACATGATACTTTGGTCTTATCATGCACCTTGGCCCTACTTTTATCATTGGCAGGTCACCTTGAACCCAACAATCAACACTTCATAATTGGTTGTTGATTGGGTGGCTTCCCTTGTGTTTGACGACAAGACATCTATTCACACTTTGGGATTCATGTAGTGTCTTGGATTCCATTAGCCTTATTGGTGGTTTCCTCACCTTTGTCAACAATTTTTCATCATTGGCTGCTATTCAGAGGGTCTTTTTCATGTACCGCTTGCATTTGGCATACACGAAAGACACACAGGGTCGTTGGTTCATGAACATGTTCTTCGTATGATCTCCACCAAATCATGAAGCTCCTTCTTTGTTCCTTGTGCTGACTGATGAGAGATGCCTCAATTCTCTCCTTTCAACGAGTCTCTTTCCATCGACTTCAACTCATTTATTATGGATATGGGACCTATATTTTTATGAGTACCTTTAGACTTGCAGTCATTAGTGGGAGGCTCTCTCACCATTGACAGATGGGAATACATCAATTCTCCTGATCAATGGATTTCTCAAGTGTTCGACACCAAATCCTTTATTCACCCTTGTAGAAATGTACTCAGTTCCTTGATACCTACTTTCATTATTGGTAGGCTGTCTCACATTTGTTAACGATATACCTCAATGACCGGTGATCAAATGATGTCTCATCATGTTCGACCTCAACTCATTTATTCACATGATGTAGAATTGCACCCTTGGCGGATAGTGTATAAGACTTGAAGACATCACTATGTGGCCGCAACTTTCTTGAGCTGTTGCTTCCCCTTCATTGGACCAATACCTATTTGACTTCAATGATCATGGGAGATCAGATTGTACTCCGTGGTATACAAATATATTCAGATTGACTTTAAGACTGGTTTCACTGGGCCTTGTTTGTGACTATGACAACTTTTGGCATGTAACCACATTTGTATTTGCTTATTCATGTCCATGAACACTTGTTTGGTATATTTTCCACATGGATTTGCATTGTATTCTTGGCAGCCATATATGAAAAGTTAGTACATAATGTAATGAGTAATTGAGTTTGTCCAGCTAGTTCTCTACCACTCCACTTCTGGGTTATTTATAATGTATTTCGGCCATCGCAGATACTCCTCTGATCTCACACATTAGGGGGAATCTGTTATAGAAAGATTTTCCTCACCATTGCTATATTTCACAGATTGCCTTTTTCCATTTACCTATGTAGACTTATCATCCCTTTTTGATGAATCCACAGCTAAAAATTAATAATTTTGCCACATATATGTGCTCAATCAGCTATGAAACAAGTGTATACGCAGGCTGCTCCACTATAGCCCGTGTACATAAGGATTTGTGCCAGAAAACACAAAATGAAGTTGGGTTTCCATGTCACGACAAAAGATATTTGATCCTTGGCCTTCCATATACTGGAAACGTTCTGACTCAACCCTTCAGTTGCATTTTGAAGGCTTTAAGAACACAATTTCGAGCTATGGAAAAAGGAAAAAGAATTAAACTTTGAGAGAAAAGTTACTCTGGAGAAATTATTTCATATTGAGTCTGCATCCCTTTGTCCCTCAAGTCTGAACACAATGTTTAGCCCCCAAGCTCTTTCCCTATTGCTGAGAGGACCTCATTGCCTCTTTCCTATGAGCTTACCTTTGGTGGAGGATTGAAGTAGTGGAGACCCAGTTGGAAGGAACTTGGTTTCTTGGTTTTGAGCCATCCCGACATGAAAGTCTGTAATGTTGTCACTTCTGCTGATCAATTATTAATATAAATACTCCTTTCCTGTCCTATTGGTATCTTGCAAATATATGATTATTATCCATGGGCATGTTTGTAATGTTTATTAATGGATTATGCTATGTGATGTGCTAACCCCTTTTATATTATCACTGTATACTTGCTCTGCTTGTTTGTTGAGGACTTCTTGTAGGTATAAGGCTTTGGTTCAAAGTGCTCAACGGTGGAACATCATCAAACGTTGGATCGAGGTAGGCCTCTTTCTTATATTGCACATTAGTATATATAGCATATGTTGGAATTGAGTTGATTTCTGCAGTGATACCTGTTTGTTGTGGTTTACCCTTGGCCATAGAGAGTTTTTCCCTTGTAACAAATCTCATTATGATGAAAGAAAGAGGAATGAATTATTTCACATAAGGGTTGTATCTAAGGACACTAAGATAGATACACTATTTGATCCAGGTTCCCAAGTAAACTTGATATCTAAAGCACTTGTCAAAAAGATTGGTCTTGAAACTAAATGACATACAAAGCCTTATCCTCTTGGTTGGGTATTTGATAAAGCAAAGCTTAATGTCACCAAGCAGTATAGGGTCATATTTTCTATTGCTTCAAAGTTGATTGATGAAGTGGATTTGGATGTTGTATCACTTGATATATGTGGCATAGTGCTGGGGAGTCCTTATCTTTATGATAGAAAATTGGTCTTCTTTCGTCATGAGAACAAATATCACCTTAATAAAGGGGGAGTGGAATATATTGTTAGAGTCCATAGCATGAGGGTAAACACAACACTTGTTAGTGAAGGACAAATAAAGAGACTCATAAACACTAATAAGAGATATGTACTCATGTTCGTAAGGGAAAAGGATGTCAGAACATCCAACGCTTTTCAAGGATGTGATCCTTCTCATAAGAAAGAATTAATTGATATTGTTTCTAAGTATGATGATATTTTCCAGGAACCAGATGGATTACCTCCTAAAAGGGAAATCCAACATGAACTACATCTCCAATAGGATTCTCCTCTTCCTAATGTGGGCATGTACATGATGTCAGTTGTAGAGATGACATAGATCAAAAAATAGGTTTATTGAATCAAGGGGTCATCAAGCCCAACTCATCTCCTCATGGTTCTCTGATCATGATGGTGCCAAAGAAGGATGGAACATGGAGAATGTGTTTCGATTACCAAACCTTAAATAAAATCATGGTGAAAAATCAATACCCTCTTCATCATATATATGATTTACTTGATCAATTAAAGAATGTTGTTTATTTCACTAAGTTGGATTTGCGTAGTGGATACCATCGTATAAGGGTTGCAAAATAATATGAATGGAAAACTGCCTTTAAACCCAAACAAGGATTTTTTGAGTAGTTAGTTATGCCATTTGGGCTTTGTAATGCTCCAAAAACTTTCATGCGTGTGATGAATGATGCATTCAAGCCATTTCTAGATGATTTTGTGATTGTATATTTAAACGACATTCTTATATTTAGTGGGACTTGGGATGAACATGTAAGGCATGCAAAGCAAGTATTGGATACTTTTCAAAGGGAAAAGTTGTATGTAAAATTGTCCAAATGTGAATTTTGTAAGATTTCACTTGTATACTTAGGTGACGATGACGTAGCCTCCTCAACCCGTAGGTTGGAAGGTCCACGTCAACAGGATCTTTCCCATTTTTCCGACCCAAAGAACTCTAAAACTCTCTTTGATTTTCCTTTCGGAAAATCTACACCCACAGTGAAACTTCGTGAGATTCCTCCCTCACGCTTTGGGGAATCGGACTTCGCAGTATCGCGAATCCTGTGGTCGAGCGCCTGCTCACTATGACCCCTGAATCCCAAATTCTGAACCTCCGATATCAACTCCAAGTTTTTGGCTTTCGCGAGTTGCGATTACATGCAACTCCGCCTCCCAAACCCCAGTATCCCAATGCTATATTCCCCAAAATCCCGAAGTGTCAGACTCCGACATGTTTCTCGTGCTGGCCCCACAGCTAGACTTTCCACCGTTTCGAGACTTCGCACTTCGCGAGTTCGCGAGTCTCGATGCAAGGTTTTCGGGACTTTGACTCACGAAACTATGAAATGGTCAACACGATTGACTTCCATGTCGATAGGGCACCACCTATCTACCTCACTGACTCTTCTGGTCCCACACCATCCCTTTAGCCTTCGGGACTTCGTGTTTCATGATATCATGATTCCTCTTGCAAAGTTACGGGACTTCGACTTACGAAATCCCGAAATAGGAATCCACTTGCAAATCCAATGGTCCTTGTGGCTTGGATCTATAGCTCTACTCCTCCTGAGCTTAGAAACCTTAGGAACACTCACGGTAACTCGCTTGCTCCTTCGTGAGATCTAACGGCTCACGGGGCTTCGCGAATTCTCCTCAGAGAATTTCGATCGTCCATTCTTCC
>JASDQU011404498.1:20984-34974 GCA_032191745.1 Picea mariana
TAAATGTTGTGCACAAGATGTAGTCTCTTTCAATTTCAATGACAATGCAATCTTTCCTAAAATTCCAAGACTAATGAAATCTAGACAAAAGTGCAAATGATTCAATTGAAATGCAAATTTTTTGTATTTTCGATATACGAAAATGAAAATGCAAAAACAATTTTATTTATTTATTATATTTTCAATATAAAGGAATGAAAATGCAAAAATGAACTAATAAGCTCTCAGACAAACCCTACTGCAAGCACATGAAGAAAATCCAAGTAGGACACCAAGAAGCTACTACTTAGACTTGAATGCAAGGACTAAAAATGAAAAAAATAACAAGAAACAAGTTTGCCAAAAATTTAACAATAACAAAGCTTCCTATCATTCAGTAAGCACTCAACAGACAGAACAACAACCCAACAACACTCATAACCCAGCCAACAAACACCAAATTGATCTTAAAAGGATTATAAAAATATGTATGCAACGATTATGGGAACATAAGCGTATGTACGTTCCCTAGACACAAACGACCCACATATGTACGCAACCGTTCAGGGAAACTTGCGTATGCCAAGAAAAACAAAGAATGGGTAAGAATTAAGCCAAGAAACTCAGATATACAACAATGTAGAGGTTGTTAAGCTATAGGCATTACCGAAACTCAGGAAAAAAAAAGAGAAATCAAAGAGAAAAATCACTAACTAACCAAAAAAGGAGATTCCCTAGTGGAGTCACCAATTATTTTACGAGGGATAAATCTCTATGGTTTGGGGTAGGACCACAATAGATGAAACAACACCAAGAAATCAACTCAAATATCAAGTATGCTAGACACATGAAAATTCCAACAAAAGAAAGGCTAGAAGCCTACCTCTTTCAGACGTTCGTAGGAGACCACCATTGAGCTCACAATCCAATGCATGATACCTACAACTTGTCCTCAATATCCAAGATACACAAGCATATGGAAAATGTATTAAATGTTAGCATATAAACTAGCATAATCCATTAACATGTATAACAAATTTACCCATGGAAAATAATATAAACATTYGCAACATATAATTGGATGAGAAAATAGTATTTTTATTAATATAATCAACATGAGTACATAGGTGACAACCTCCTGTATTAAAAACTCATTGAAACCAAGATACTAAGTCCCTCCACCTGAGCCTTCGCCACTTCAATCCTCCACAAGGCAAGCTCACAAGTTCTAGGAGTAATTGGGTTCCTCCTTCACAAGATAGGGAGAGCTTGGGGGGTATGAACATAAGGAGAGTTTATAATTAAAGGATTAAGGGATGCAGACTCAAGGATGTAATATGAGGAAAAATTTCTCCAGAGTGTACTTGCTCTTAACTTTTTCTTCCCCCTTCAAGGCTTGTATATGGCTCAATTTATAGCCTCCCAAGGGAATTGAAGGGTCGAATCAGAGAGTTTCCAGCATATGAAAGGCTAAGGATCATGAATCTCGTGACTTGGCATGGAAAATATGAAAATATTTTTAATTTTGAGCACAAAACCCGATGTAGACGGGCTGTAATGGAGCAACCCGCGTATACACATGTTCTATAATTGTAGCCCGTGTATATGTACAAAAATATGAATTTTTGACTTTTGATTGAGCAAAATGGGGAAACTGAGTCTACAGAGGGAAAGGGTAGGCCACCAAAGCATGATGCATAGGGTGTGGCAAAAATTGCTATAAAAATATGAATAAATAATAATAAAGAAGTATATAATAATTATCCAAAAAAGGGTCAATAAGTATTTATTATGGAAATTTGGGTAATTAAATAAAATGGTAAAATAAGTAATGATAATGATGAAGAAACCCTAAAATATAATAAAGAAGTAAATAAAGGATCATAGGGATCCCGTTCTTTACCACAGATGGGCTCTATATAAAGAGGGAAAAGAAGGAGAAAAATGATATCTCTTTTGGTTGAGCCATAGAGAGGAAAAGGCTAAGGAATCGTTGGCATAATAGTAGATTTAGGGCTCGAGGGTGACCTACTATTGAAGATTTAAGTAGCAAGGTCTACGGTTGGGTGCAAAGTCATCCCACACTCCAGGTTGTGGTTGTCAGATCAAGGTATCGCTACAATCTCCAATTCCCATACTATAGGTATGTTGGTTTCTGTTATCACATAAACTTGTCAGAGTCTTGCGAATTTGGGGTTTTTGCCTAGGTCTGTAGTTTTTCTTGTCTTTCTTCCTTTTACAGACCCAATCATATAGGTGTTTCCTCTCATCTTGTAGTTTTTATTTTATCTTCCTTCGTCCGTTTGATCGACCTATTTTCTCTAAGATCGATCACTTCTCTTTTTAGCTTTGTCACTGATCATTTTGTTTTCCCCAGCCCTTAGTCAGTCGTGCAGGTAATTGTCCACTAAAGCCGCAACTGTAAGCACAAGTGAAAGACTTAGAGCTGTCTGATATGGACTCAAATCAAGCGAGCGAGCAAGATCAGATTTCAACGACGGAGATCCATCAGGCAGATCGGATTGACAACCATCGGGCGATTGGGATCATAGAGTTACATGAAGTATAATGACAGACTGAGTTCTGAAATCATGAGACCCGTCCCAGCCATTGATCCTAGGAAGGACACATGGTGCAAGATTAGCATTTCGCTGACTCCCAGGATGGACTAGTCAAAGGGCAGAGTCATGAGGACTCGTGAAACACGAAGTCACGAAACGATCTGGGTCGTTCGTTTCAAAGGGGATGCGACGCAGGATCAACATGGAGAAGATCGTTTCGGAAAAGATCAAGTGAGAAATGTCGATAGCCAAGGTCTCGAACTGCCGATATTCATCTAAGTCGTCCGATCAAAGGGGACGCATGGCACCTGATCCAAGATATCGCGATTTCATGACTTGGAGGTTTGAGCCTGGGGCACAACGTGAGTTCATGAAATGCAAAATCACAACGTGCCTAAGAGTTGGGCCTACGATCACAACCCGCAGTCATAAGGAAGCAGAGCCATAAATAAAGGGGAAGCACTCGTCGAGCATTAGATGACCGAGATTGTTCAAGCAAATGATCAGGGCCATTAAATTCAAAGTAGATCCGACTGTTGATCTGGAGGAGCCATTTCACAGGAATAGGCATCAAGACGTTTGAAATCAAGGGGAGTAAGGACTCCCGGAATGCGAAATCCTAAGATTTCATTTGGGATATACGCGAGGTCATGGCCCAAGGTCACATGGAACGATGGAGGGAGTTGCGTCAAGGGCCTAGAGCACCCATATTACTCACAGAGGA
This sequence comes from Picea mariana, assembly GCA_032191745.1. Classification (NCBI taxonomy): domain Eukaryota; kingdom Viridiplantae; phylum Streptophyta; class Pinopsida; order Pinales; family Pinaceae; genus Picea; species Picea mariana. Next base: position 24,249 of record JASDQU011404498.1, read on the forward strand.
AGAGCTGTGTGATCTCCAGGAGCTGGAACTGACTTGGAGGAGTCGAGAACGTCTCCTGGAGCATTCATGGGTGTCAGGTTCCGTCCCGATCCCTAGGAAAGTAGTTAATGGAAATGGGGGAGCTAGTTGAAACCTCGTCTCACCCCATAAATGGAAAGCATGGAAATATGACCATGTAGGCAGACTGTCAGTCGAAAGTTCCCCTATCAGTAGATTCTCCTGCAAAGTCCATACTAATCTGAGATCGCATTTGATAGAAGAATGCAAGTGCAGTCTGACAAAAAAACTGCATATGCAAAGCTTTGAATCTAGTATGCATGTCACACTCCTGGTGGTGGCAGGTTGTTCTGAGTATAAATACTCAGTTTTGATATTTTGTTATGGTCAATGGTAGAGCAAAGCTCTCGTATTGTAAAGTTTTAAGTGAAGCTTTTGGTTCTCTAGTTATGCGTTGTAATCTGAGACTTCTTATTTAATGACAGTCAACTTTCTTGCTTCATCTTGTTTCCCTCTGGTACTGAAAGAGTTCATGATTGACTGATTCACATGAATTATTGTGATTGTATTATGATGAATGTTTGATCATAGTGTTGTTATAATTTCTTTCAATTTCTTTAAGATTTGAAATTCAAGAAGATCTTTTTTGTTTAAGTTTTTCCTCTTCGGGCTGTTGGAAGACCTGATGTCCACGGTAGACCTCTACACTCTCCTCACCAAAGTCTTCCTTCTACTCACCCCTACTCCAATTTATTGACTGAAATTGATTCCAGACCTCAATTGCTTATGCATGCTAGTCTAGTTTTCTGAGTTAAAACGATATCATCTCGAGTCTGCGCCCATTTGACCTCTTTAAAAACCAACCCATGACATAAAACTCTGATGGGTAATGGGCTTACCTTTGATGCAATCTGGAGATGACTTCTAGTGCTAACATTTCTAGCACCGTTGTCGGGGATGAATTGAAGATTTTCCTTGGGATTCAACAACAAAGCTTACTAGTTCTGAAGGTGCATCAGAACTTAGTACATTAAGGATTGCAACTGTGCACCTACGACTCCATTGATGCGAATCCTTTGGTGACTCCACTGTTTCAGCTGTGGCTTCTAGAGGCAGACACACAAGGTCTACTTCACGACTACCTTTAGCAACACCTGAAGTTGACCCAGAGAAAATTATCAGAAAGGGAAAGGCCCTTCGATAAGGTACTTCTACTGCTGAACCAGGTATCTTTGATGATTTTCATTATCCTCCTATAGGAACTCCAATCTCAACATTTTAGTCTACTGTTATACCTTCTGCTAGAGTTTCCCAAACTTTAAATTTTGGGAGTGTTCTTGTTGAGTTTTCCCCTCTTGGTCTGGGATTGGAGGGAGAAAGCCTTATCACTCCTCTCTCCCCTGAAATTGTACCGTGGTTTATACCTAACACCTCAGAAGATTTTCCTACACTGGGCTTTACCACCCCTCCTCCTATCACTGTTAATGCTATTATAGAGATGGAAACCTCTACTCCCTCAAGCTCTATAGCTTTTCCTCCAAATCCTCTAATGTTTCCCTTTCCTCTCGGAAGCTCAGTTCCGATCTCCCATGTTCAAACTCCATCCACTTCTGGTTCTCCTCCACCCAGCATCCCTATGGTGGCTGCCAATCCCCCTAGAAACATAATGGATGCCATAGTGGCTTCTAGATATGCCCTCTAGTCCTACCTCAGCCAATGAATGCTCTCCCTGCTGGAGATTACCTGAAGTACATGCCCAAGTTCACTGGGAAGAAGACATAACTGTTGAAGAGCACCTTGCTGCCTTCTACAGTTATGCAAACAATCTAAATATTGAAAACAAGGATGTGTGGATGTGAGTCTTTGTCTAGAGCCTTGATGGTGAGGTTAGTAAATGGTTCAGAGGATTGAACCCTGGATCTATTGCTGGGATTGAGGCTCTAGATGATGTTTTCTTGAGACAGTGGGGGGATAAAAAATACTTTATGTATTATATCACAGAGTTTGGGTCCCTAAGGAGAAAAAAGGGAGAATCTGTCTATGAATTCTCCAAAAGGTTCAACAAAATGTACAATAAGATCCCTGTTGAGATAAAGCCCACATAAGCCTCTGCCAAAATTACTTATGCTAGTGCTTTTGACCCTGATTTATGCCTCCTGCTCAGAAAAAGAAGAGCTACTTCCTTAGCTCATATGCAAGATGCAGCCTTGGAAGTAGAATGCAATGTGTTGGCGGTTGACAGACTTAGGAATAAAATTGACAGAGACAGAAGAAGGGGAAGATCTAAAACCTCAACCTCCGGTTCTTCTGCATCTCACCCTCAAGTGGATGAATTGACCAAGATGGTAAAGTCCCTGTCTGCAGAAATGGAGAAGATGAAATTCGAAGGGAAGAAAGGTTATAAGAATGTCCAAAATGTTGATAACAGAGGCAACTTCAGAAGACCGAACAATACCCCTCAGATACTTCCAAGAGAGCCCAGAAATAGAGATAGGGATGATCATAAAATCCAAACCCCTCTCCAAAATAACCTCGTTGCTGATGAAGGAGGGGAATAAGAGCTTGACTTTGAAATTCATTGTATTAGAGACACCTCCCCATTTCCCCATTTAACTCAATCTGCCTATGAGGAATCCCTCATGAACAGTCAAATAAATGAGCTGAGTAAAGGGGAGAAGACCAATAGTGGTCCCGACAAATACAACCTCGGGTCTAAGAAGAAAGAAGGGGAGTCAGACGTCCCTGATCAACCTTCTAGAGCAGAGAAGTCTGCTAGAGACACAACAAACAACATCAAGGAAAATAAAGCTCAGGATCCCTCACCAGTCGCTAAAAATCCTGTCCCAGAAGTGAGAGAAATTATGAAGCTCCCTTCCTCCTTTAGCTTTGAGCATGAAATTCAAAAAATTAGGATTCATGTGCCCCTTTAAGAGCTAGTCAAGCATGAAGATTTCAAAAAATCCCTCTTTAAGTTGTTGCAGTCTGATCCATCTTGCTGTTCCACGGACTCAGTAAATCTCCAAGATGAGAAGCCAACAATCATCTTAGGTCCTATGATAGAAGATAAAGATAATTGATCGCCTCCCTTCTATACATCTCTGGACATACATGACAAGGTGCTGCATAATTTTTTGATGGACTCAGGGACATCTCATAATGCCCAAAACTGTCATGGATGAACTTGGATTAGAAATTACAAAAACTTATCATGATTTGTATTCATTTTATTCAAGGAAAGTGCAGTGTCTTGGGGTCATCAAAGATCTGTTTGTGACCTTGTTTCAGTTGCCCATGAAAAGTGTGGTCATGGATATCGTGGTGGCTGATGTTCCCCCCAAGTTTGGCATGCTCTTGTCAATATCTTGGATAAAAATACTTGGAGGAACCTTGCATATGGACCTCACCTATGCTACCATTTCTGTGTTTGGAGGGGAGCATAGAAGATTGTACAGAGAAGCTCAGTTGGCCTACATTATTAGTGAGAAAGCAGACCCCACCAACCATCCTATCTTTTCACTCAATACTGATTTGGGATCCGGCTTGTTGTAGCTCACCGATGCCCCTGAACCCCCTCTCGAAATCAGAAAGCAGTCCCATACCCTTTGTGAAGATTCTCCTCCGATTACCTCTATTTGGAAAATGTTCTTTGATGGAGCCTCATCTCGAGAAGGTGTTGGTGCTGGTGTGGTCTTTGTTTCACCAGTTCAAGAAATTATATCTCTGTCATACAAACTAGAATTCGAAGCTACCAACAATGTGGCAAAGTATGAGGCTCTTGTTTTGGGTTTAAGGGCTGCAAAAGGCATGGGGATTGAAGAGCTAGTAGTATTTGGAGATGCTGAACTAATTATTCATCAAGTCAAAAATGTTTATCAAGCCAAGCACCCTAGGCTTAAGACTTACAAAAATGAGGTGTGGGACCTAATTGACAATTTCTTCTTAGCTTTCAACATTTCATTTATTCTAAGAGAGGAGAATACTATGGCTGATTCTTTGGCTGTCTCAGTGGGACATTTCAAAACCCCACTACCACCTAAGCTCAAGTATGATGTTGAGGTAAGATATAGGCCCTCTATACCTGATAATATCAAGCATTGGAAGGTGTTCGAGGATGATCTTGAAATCATAAAATTTCTTGAGTCTGTTGATGAGTTCTCTGCATTACACATTGATCACGATCATGATTCCGAAGGTGACCCTCACGTTGATGTATTTTTAAAAAAAATTGCCAATCACCATATTGTTCAGCTGGCTAGCAACCACATTTCAAAGGGACTAGTTCCTTTAGAAAGATTGTTTGATGGGAATGATGTAGTAGTAAAGTTTAAAGGCCCAACTGAGGATGTTGATGTAGCTGAGTGCAATATTGGTACAGAGGAGGATCCAAAGTTTGTCAAGTTGTCAAGCATCCTATCAAGGGAGCAGAGAGCTGAGTATGCTAAGTTCTTAAAGGAATTTGCTGATGTGTTTTCTTGGACCTATGAAGACCTCATAACATACGACACAGCCGTCATTGAGCACAAGATCCCATTGAAAGAGGAGGCCAAACCATTTAGGCAGAAACTAAGACCAATAAATCCTATGCGACTGCCTATTATGGAAAGGGAGGTAAAGAAGCTGTTGGACGCCCAAATCATTTTCCCTTTGAGATATTCCGAATGGGTGGCCAACTTGGTTCCAGTAAGGAAAAAGAGCAAAGAAATTAGACTCTGTGTTGATTTCAGGAACCTGAACAAAATCTCTGAGAAAAACAATTACCCTTTTCGAAATATGGAACACATATTGCAGAGGGTGAAAAGCGCATCCAAGATCTCCATGATTGATGGATTTTCTGGCTACAATCAGATCTCTGTCCTTCTTGAAGACAGAGAAAAGACAACATTCACCACTCCTTGGGGCACATTCATGTATGCCAAAATGCCCTTTGGATTGATGAACACAAGAGTAACCTTCCAACGAGGCATGGACATCGCCTTCATTGGAGAAAGAGACAAAATCCTGGTCATCTATCTGGATGACATAACAGTCTTCTCCAAATCCGATAAAGAACATTGTCAACATCTGAGAAAGGTCTTCTCGAAATGCATAAGGTTTGGTCTCTCCCTAAATCCCAAGAAGTCTTTATTTGCCATGCAGGAAGGAAAATTGTTGGGACACATTGTATCAACTGAGGGGATCGGGATTGATTCAAGCAGGGTAGAAGATATTAAAGCCTTATCAATTCCCAGATCCAAGAAAGAAGTTCAGTCCTTCCTGGGCAAAATCAATTTTCTGAGAAGGTTTGTTTCAAATTTTGCTGAATTGGTGAAGCATATCACAACCATGCTCAAGAAGGGGAACAAAGTAAAATGGAATGTTGAGTCCAAAGAATCCTTCAACCAAATCAAGAAGGCACTGACTGAAGCACCTTTGCTAATCATTCCTGATTATTCCAAGGATTTTATGATATTTTCCTTTGCTTCATTTGACACAGTGGTCGCTGTTTTACTACAAAAGAATGATGCAGGGTTGGAGCAGTCTATTTCTTTTTTCAACAAAGCACTAAGGGACGCGAAAGTCAGATATGACATCATGGAGAAGCATGCCTATGCCTTGGTGAAAGCCCTCAAAGATTCCAGAGTTTATATTCTACATTCGAAGATCATTGCATATGTTCCTTCAGCTAGTGTGAAGGACATCCTCATTCATCCTGACATAGACGGGAGGAGGAGCAAGTGGATTGCCATAATTCTTGAATTTGATCTGGAAATAAAATCCACTAAGCTAGTTAAAGGCCAAGGTTTAGCCAAGCTGTTGGCTGAATCTAATTGTAAATATTTGGAGGTTAACTTCATCAACACTTGCTTAGAAAATCAGTAGGCTAAAGTGTCTGATAGAAGCCCCCAGGACAACCCCCATTGGCAGGATGCGCTTGGTACAAAGATATTATATATTTTATGCAAAGGTTGTGAGCTCCAGATGGAATGGGGAAAATTAAAGCAAGAGCTTTAAAGCTCAAAGAAATTAGATATTGCCTTATCGACCAAGTTTTGTATTGGAAAGACCCTCCAGGAGTGATTTTAAGATGTTTAGACCTGCAGGAGGCCCAAAAGATTATGTTTGATTTTCATGATAGCCTATGTGGGGGACATCACTTCTGGAGAACCACAACCTATAAAATTCTCAGGGCTGGGTACTTTTGGCCTACTTTGTTCACTGATGTCTGTACAAAAATCAGGGCTTGCATCAAATGTCAGAAATTCTCTGGGAAACAATAGTTCAAGTCTCTACGATTGAATCTTGTAGCTGCTTCAGGACCCTTTCAACAGTGGGGCTTAGACTTTATTGGGGAGATTCATCCTCCTTCAAGTGGTCAACATAGATGGATATTGGCTTCCACCGATTACTTCACCAAATGGATAAAATTTATCCCCACAAGGAGTGCTTCTCACAAAGTAATCATTGGTTTTCTTGAGGATATTATAACAAGGTTTGGTTTTCCGAAAAGAATCATCACTAATAATGCTGCATCCTTCAAGGCTAAACCACTAATCAAGTTTTGTGAGTAGTTCAAAATTTCATTGATCCACTCTACCCCTTACTGTCCACAAGGCAATGGATTAGCAGAGTCATCTAACAAAAGCCTGATAAAGATCATTAAAAGACTGTTAGAAGAAAACAAGAAAGCATGGGATTCAAGGCTCAAGTTTTCTCCGTGGGTTGATAGAGTGACAACAAAGAGGTCTCTTGGCATCTCTCCTTTTCAGCTTGTGTATGGAGTTGAGGCCATATTTCTTTCTCAGCTCACCTTGCTGGTGGAAAAATTCTTCCAAGACTACTAGGGAGAACTTGATGACATGGTCATGAGAATATTACAACTGACAGAAGTGCAGGAAACCAGAGAGAAGCTACTGAACAAGACACATGACCATCAACAAAATATCAAGCAGTCATTAGACAAGAAGAGCAGAGAGAAGGATTTCTAGCTGGGAGATCTAATACTTAAATGGGATGCACCCAGACAGGACAAGGGAAAGCATGGTAAATTTTAAGCCCTTTGGATTGGACCCTTCAAAATTTCTAAGAGACTTTCAAATAATACTTACAGGTTGTAGAATTTGGAGGGTGATGAAGTTTTTGGTGGCCCTATAAATGGGCACTTCGTGAAAAAGTTTTTTTTTTAAAGCCGCAGTCGACATCCCACCATTGTAAATACCGTTTTTTTTTTCATTTATTTTGTTTTTAATAGGAGACTCTATAGCCCAAAGCTAAGGCACTGGAACTACTTGTTCTTGACAGCTCGTAGGGAGCATGCCATCCCCTATGGAGCCAAATGTTATCACATAAACTTGTCAGGAGTCTTTAGTAATTGTCCACAGAAGCCACAACTGTAAGCGCAAGCGCAACACTTAGAGCGGTTGATATGGACTCAAATCAAGCGAGCGAGCAAGAACATATTTCAACGGTGGAGATCCATCAGGCAGATCGGATCGACGACCATCAGGCGATCGGGATCATAGATTTACACAAAGTATATCGACAGATTGAGTTATGAAATTGCGAGGCCCATCCCAGCTGTTGATCATGGGAAGGACACATGCTGCAAAATTATCATTTCACTGACTTGCAGGATGGACCAGTCAAAGGGCAGAGTCATGAGGACTTGTGAAACATGAAGTCGCGAAATGATCTGGGCCATTTGTTTCAAAGGGGACGTGGCGCAGGATCAACATAGAGAAGGTCATTTCAGAAAAGCTCAAGTGATAAATGTCGAAAGCCGAGGTCTCAAAATGCTGATATTCATATGGGTCATTCGATCAAAGGGGACACGTGGCGCCCGATCCAAGAGATCATGATTTCACGACTTGGAGGTTTGAGCATGGGGCACAACGTGAGTTCATGAAACGTGAAATCGTGACATGCCTGAGAGTTGGGCCCACGATTACAACCCGCGGTCATATGGAAGCAGAGCCATAAATAAAGGGGAAGTGCTTGTCGAGCAATGGATGATTGAGATTGTTCAAGCAAATTATCGAGGCCGTTAAATTCAAAGTAGATCCGACCATTGATCTAGAGGATCCATTTCACAGGATTAGGCATCGAGACGTTTAAAATCAAGGGGAGTAAGGACTCCTGGAACGTGAAATCTCAAGATTTCATTTGGGATATGTGCGAGGTCATGGCCCAAGGTCACTTGGAACAATAGAAGGAGCTGCGCCAAGGGCCCAGAGCACCCATATTATTCACAGAGGAAGAGTTGGGTGATCTCAAGGCGCCAGGACTGACTTGGAGGAGTCGTGAACGTCTCCTGGAGAATTCATGGGTGTCGGGCTCTGTCCCGATCCTAAGGAAAGTAGTTAATGGAAATGGGGGAGCTAGTTGAAACCTCGTCTCACCCCATAAATGGAAAGCATGGAAAGATGACATTGTAGGCAGACTGTCAGTCGAAAGTTCCCCTTTCAGCAGATTCTCTTGCAAAGCCCATACTGATCTGAGATCGTGTCTGACAGAAAAAGTGTATACGCAAAGCTTTGAATGTAGTAGCCATGTCACATTCCTGGTGGTGGCAGGTTGTCCTAAGTATAAATACTCAGTTTTGATATTTTGTTATGGTCGATGGTAGAGAAAAGCTTCTGTATTGTAAAGTTTTAAGTGAAGCTTCTGGTTCTCTGGTTATGCGTTGTATTATGAGACTTTTTGTTTAATGACAATGAACTTTCTTGCTCCATATTGTTTCCATCTGGTACTGAAAGAATTCATGATTGACTGATTCACATGAATTATTGTCACTGTATTATGATGAATGTTTGATCATAGTGCTGTTATAATTTCTTTTAGTTTCTTTATGATTTGAAATTCAAGAAGATCTTGTTTTTTCAAGTTTTTCCTCTTTGGGCTGCTAAAAGACCCAATGTCCGCGGTAGAACTCTACACTTTCCTCACCAAAGTCTTCCCTCTACTCACCCTTACTCCAACTTACTGACTGAAGTTGATTCCAGATCTCAATTGCTTATGCATGCTAGTCCAGTTTTCTGTGTTAAAACGACATCATCTCGAGTTTGCACCCATTTGACCTCTTTAAAAACCAACCCGTGACATAAAACTCTGATGGGTACTGGGTTTACCTTCGACGCAATCCAGAGGTGACTTCTAGTGCTAACAGTTTATTCACCAAAGGTAAGTACCTCACTACGGCTCCTGTAGGTTGAGTAAATTTATTAAAATTTCCCTATGTTGGAATCAATTTATCTCTAAATTGATAATTTTCTTTAGGTGTATTGGGTAGTTATATTTGATTTATATCGGGGCATTACAATGGCCTAATGGCATGCCCGATGTGTTCAAAATAAGATCTTTTAAAAACAACCTAATGGCCTATTGAACGTGCTCAAAATATGTCATCTTTCAGAGAGGCCCAATGGTTTTTCCCCTAGGTGGATCATTCAAAAGGGGGAATTACTTTTGGATAGGCTTGATGGCGAATGTATGATGTTCAAAGGAGGGTTGATATCCCTCATTGGATATAATTCAAAATGTCCCTATGAGCATTTTGAATGAAGAGGAAATATATTAATGAACCCAAAAGGATTAAGTTTGATGAGAAAGATAATAAAAAATTCCCCCCTCTCCCTCTACAAGGATACAAAGGGGGATGGGGACATTACATTGGGATTTATTCTTACCAACACCTTCTAACAATATTGGTTGATTGGTAAAGGGCTTGGATAAATTTTGCATTATTAGTATTTTTCCCTCCTAGTGACCTAACCATTATTTGCACTCTTAGAATTTGAGGAATCTATGGTATCTTTAGAATATGAGGAATATTTGGATGGTTGTCTTATAGTGCATATTTTCTTGTATGTGACTTGTAGGAAGGGATGAATTTGGGTGCACTCTACAATACCTATGGTGTTAGCAATAACAATAGGGGGAAAAAGTATATAAATCATAGGGAGTCCAACTTGTCRGTAATGTTYCATTACAACATGTCATCTACAATTGTTTAGTCTTTTATAATTAGARCAACTAGACACCATTGATTCTTTATAGTAAATATTCAAAGGATCATCTCTATTTACCTTTGAATTCACTACTCTACTAAAATATGGCATATCACAATTTGTCGAAATTTTTTTGATCTTGGGGTGCATCAGGTCTTGACTAGGGTTTGTTGCACAAACTATATCCTTGAACATTTGATTTCAATTTGAAGACAAACTGTATTAGGATTAGAAGCTCAAGAAATGTCACTATTTTTCTACAAATCATATGCATATACACAAGGATATTAATCACATTACTAGTCATCATGAAAAACCTTATCATAAATTCACAAACCACATTCCTTAGTTTATCAATTTACAAACATTCCTTATGACATGTGACATTGAAGTACTAGGAAAAATGGTTAGATTTGGATTTCATATTTATATATAAAAAGTGTAATAAGCACGAGAATTTAAATATGTATATGTCATATTTAACCAAATTTTATAACCTAATTAATATAATTATGAACTTATATCTTGATCAAAGTATGAACTAGTAGGCTACTTCAAGCTTGTACTATAGGAGGAACTACTTGATGTTGAACTAGAATTCATATGTCTCCTCTACACAAGAAACAATAAAACAATACTTTTGAGTGGACATAAATGTCTTCTAATAAAAATATGTGATTTTTTTTTCAATAAGACATTTATGAAATTCCAATTATTGCTAGATGAACTTAACAAGCTATAATATG
>JASDQU011404498.1:49384-64106 GCA_032191745.1 Picea mariana
CTATTTATATATAACAAAATAAAACATTAATATTTTCTCATAAGTTATTAAAACATTAGTATTTTCTCATGGGTTATTGCTTCCTTAGGGCACCAAGATGGGGTATTACATCTCATCTAGTTAAAAAAGTCCCAATTCTTAGTTAGGGGTAAATGTTTTTGAAAGTAGTTTTGTTCAACTATCTATACTAAATGCATAATTTGATTGGTTTGTCATTCTCCTTCACAAATATAAATGATTCTCCCAAAATTGAAACACTCGATTAAATAAACCCTTTATCTATTAATTCATGAAATTGCATTTTCAAACCCGAAAACTATGGAGTATTCATTGTGTACTAATTTTTAAAATCAATTTTAGCTCAAAGAACAATGTCTATTGAAAAATCTATGTCCCTCTTAAGAGTAAGTCTAGGTACGTCATCTAAAAATATATTAGTAAAATCTTGCAAGACTAAAGAGTCTTCAAGCTGTGGACCATGGTCTTTGATGACATCACATAAGCTATGAACAAATAACAATCTTTCTAAACAATTTCTTAATCTGAAAGGTTAAGAAGTGTCTCTTATAGATATTAGTCTTTGAATTGCCATGCATTATTATAGTACTCCTATCATCATTAATATAGTTAAATTTTGTTTCGGACCATGGTCTTTGATGACATCACATGAGCTATGAACAAATAACAGTCTCTCTAAACAACTTCTTAATCTGAAAGGTTAAGAAGCGTCTCTTAAAGATATTAGTCTTTGAATTTCCATGCATTATTATAGTACTCCTCTCATCATTAATATAGTTAAATTTTGTTGTAGTAGTCAACTTTAGCACAATTCAACTCCAACCAATCCATTCCAATGGGGGAATAATAAAGTTATAAGAGATAATATTCAATTACACAGGAATAGAGTGTCCATTTAGCTCAATTGAACATCTTTATACCATTTCAATCACTCATTTTTTAGTTCTAGTGGTCCATCTCAACAAACCATGGCTTATTATTCTTACTTTACTTAAGATAGCAATTCTCAACTATCTTGGGAGTAATATAAATATGAACATAGTATGACTATTAGAGTGAGGCACCATTCTACCATAAGAAGGAAGGAGAGTGTCTAGACACCTCTTAGTTTTAGGACAAAAATGAGAAACCATAGGAGAGACAAGAGAGGAAAAAGGAAGAAAGGAAGGCCACTAAGTTAATTAGGGTTTAAGTATTTGATTATGTGGCTTAAGGCTATAGGATAACTATGCCAATTCACTTGGGTATCAATAAAAAATAAGTAACAACAAATTAACAAAGGAGGGCAAACTAACTAAGTTAATTTATTGATTTCCTTTGGTAAGATAATGAACCTAAATGTGGAAGATGAAAATGAGGTGAAAATGAAGGAACTCACTTAGAAGAGGATTTTTGTAGGTGTTGAAGTTGCTTGGATGCAATATGAGAGATCACATAAACCTCCAAGAGATTACTAATCCACTCAAATGAACTTACACATGTTGCTACTCTTTCTTGCAAATGTACAAAGTTGATCCCAATCCCTCAAAGTACCCTTAAAAAATCTTGTACCTCTCTTTCCCTAGCTCCATTGGAACCTCCCTTGAGGTAGTAAGGTTGAATCATGCAAGGTGTTGGAGGGGATTGGACTAATAGAGACATGCTAGTAGAAAACAACAAGCCTTCAAAGAAGAAACTAAATAAAAAGAAAGAGATACTTGTAGAAGTGATAGAGATGATAGGAATAAGCAACCCATGAACATGGAGTGGGAGTTAGAGTGCTAGATGAATATTTGACACATAATATATGATAGTGTTCCTATAAGATAATGGGAGGAGGAAACAATTCAGAGAGACTTTACAAAAAGGATAGTTGTGATATAAATTGGAAAGCAAACTACCTCAAGGTGTAAGACTACACACTCTCCTACAAGAAAGAAGAAAAAGCCATTGTTAAAAATTGATCTTCAATGAATTTCTAGTGACTTTTCAATGTTTATATTTATGGGAAAGTTGTCCCTTATTATCTCCTCATTCAACTCTCACTTTTGATGCTTGTACTTCCACCACATCATTAGGATTGTCTTGTTTTCATAGGTTATTGTGTGTCTGCGGGATTGGGATACAAATGTTTTGCGGGATTGGGATACAAATGTGTAAATATAGTTCAAGTTATGCATAATCAATTGACTTACATATAAAATTTCGGTCAGGTTTTATGCGTATGAGTTGTAGTTATAGATCCAGATTCTTTAATGATTGAATCATGCCCACGTAAATTCGTGTTAAAATGACTATGATAAACATAGTTATTATTCGGCGAATTTACAAAACTTCCGTTGAACAAAAGATTAACCATATATGTGCATGTATCTGTCACTTCTCAACTATTAATTAATTAGCGAGGAAAACCCTAAGTGTGCAAGAAAACCTATTGTAATTTAGCATTGATCTTAACCAAAGTTTAGCATTACCAATGTAGTAACTCCTTGCGAAATTAACACCAATGTAAATAATAACGGTATATATTACAATTTACAGTTTACTAAGAAATAAATAAAGAAATTTTGTTCGGGTAACCATATCGTTATTATTAGTCCCTGTTGTAGGCATAGAGGGACTATAGAGATCGATAATTCGTTGACCTTGTATTAGATTGTGCATCGACCAAAAATATTTCCATATTATCTATTGTTGGAACCAGGGAACTGAAAACACCGATTTTTATATAATAAAAAGTACCATATTTGTCATGATCTGATTGGACAATGGATTCAAGGTCTTATTGCTAGTTTCATTATTCCCAATGTTATATATGTTGGCATATCCAAAGTATTTCATTGTATATGGTCTTTTTGAATCATATATTTTCTTATGCATCGGTCGAACGTGGATTAATGCTAGCATTAGTTCGAATGTTTGCTTTAGCATTTTCTGCTAGCTAGAATACATTCTCTAACATATTACTGTGTGTGATTTCTGCTTTATTCTTGCATGCTTTGAGAGAACATGCCCGCCACGCTACATTTTTCTTAAATGTTTGCACATGACTACGCCCTTCGATGGTTCTGACAGTCTTAAGTGTTTACCTAACAGGTTTGGCAGTCTTAAATGTTTATTGTACAGAGTTGTTGCAATACAGTTTCATTCCATTTTTTTGATGGTGTTGTTTGCAGTGAAATTGTGTTGAATTGTTCTCCGTCGGCATCGGTGGTTCAGTGGTCGATGCTTGTTCGCTGGTTCATTCCATGATCCTTGTTCTTGTTTGATTCAACTTTGCAAAGTTGAGGTCCCGCAGTTGCAGTTGGACCTCTTTGTGGTTGTTCACTGGTTTGTTGTTCTTCAACTTTGCAAGCTATTGGACCTGTTGTTGCGGTTTGCAGTTTTTGGGGCTGAGCTGTTGTCATCCCTCATTGACAGGTAAGTTACCGTGCCATCGTTTCGTTGGTAGTTTTCAATGGTCGGAGTCCCTGCCTCAAAATTCTGTTGCAGACCATCCTTCTCTGTGCTCTTAATTTCTGTTCCTGGAAACCATATGTCTTCATATGCCGCCTGTGACGTCCATAGCTATTTCGAAAATTGCAATGCAAAGGGGTTTTCTAAAAGCAGTTCAGAGATAACAGAAGAGGGAACCATCTGTCGGGGTGTAGGCACAGGGAATTCTTTTATTCTGTGGGTCAGAAAACTGCGTCCAACTGTTGCCTTTGTCCTGTCCTTTGTATTTTGCAGAACTTTTTTCTGGCTCTGAGAAGCTTGTAGGATGCACGCCATGAATAGGTTCAAATCGATCTTTCTGCTGAGTAAATTTATGGTGTTATTTATTTGCGTTGTTTCTTTTTGTTTGGTTCACTTTCCAGTGTGGGTTTTTTTTCTTGTCATCTACTATGGGGACTAGGGGGGATTGAAGTTGAAAAAAATAAGGTTGAAAGATACATACAGGGATTGGTACCCAGTTTCGTGCTTATAGTTTTCCTATTTTGCTTTCCTTTTTTTTTTCCTACTTTTATTCCTTTTTCCCCCTTTTCTTTGTTTTCATGCAAACTGAAAGTATCTAACAAACAACTTCAAAATGACAGTTCAAAAGATGAAATAAGTAATAGATGTCGAGTCGTATGAAACAGATACACACTCCATTATACATGATAACATTGACGAGGTTTTGCATAACAATGGGCTTTTTAGATTGGATGCATTCTTGTATACTATAGGGGATTGCCTTTTCAATGCATTTCAGGTTCTACTGCATTTCCGTTATTCCTCCACCAACATGTGCAATGGATTGATAGATTATTTCCTAGCTTGTTTAAAAAATGGCGACGCTGAGGCATTGGAGTCGTATGAATATGAATTGGAATCTGATTTTCTTCGACAGTTGCATGGAATACATGATGTCACTACATATTTTTCAAAGATGCGGTTATCTGCATCTTCAATTCTGCCTGCACATGAGAGGGGACTTTGGGGAGATACTTTTTTTATACGGTGGTTGTCTAACTGGCTCAATATATCAATTGGAATATGCTCATTGACAAGAAAAACAAGATATCTACTATTCAACAAAACTGCATCTGACAATCCATATTGCATCTTGTTCCATGATTCCAATGCTGTCAGTGGTCATTATGAACCACTACTGTACAAAAAAATGTCCATATGAAATGTTGAAGAAGCTCATATTTACTTGTTCCTTATTTGCAAAGACCTTGAATTGCAGTGGAAACGGATTATGCATCACATAGACTGCCATGGTTTACAACTAGCAACAATTGTTGTGTTGAAGAGGATGCATAGTAATGGGGGCAAGAGACGCTTCCCCCTCGACAAAGGGGGTGGGTTCAAGAGAAGATTGCGTCGATGGAACCATCAAGACAATCAAAGGAGAAGTGGTGTGAGGAGAAACCATGGAGGCCTCAGAATCTGAAAGGTTCTTGGGTGAGCCCCATGCTTCTAGTATCCCTACAGTAACCGGGTACAAACGCGTAAGGTGACTTCCTTCACAAGTCTTGCAAAGGAATTTAGGTTTACATCTGAGATGTCTAGGCTTCTCGATGTAACTAGCAGGGGAGAGGGAGTAGTCTCCTGCATGATGAATAGAGATGGGAGACGTGACATGGCTATGATTTGGGGTAAAAAGAACGGTGCTCCCAACATAATTGGTAGAGGTTGGGGGCAAGCTGTCGACATAGTTTGTAGAAAAAAGTTGACCCATCTCTGACATGAATAGAAGAGGTTGGTGATGGAGCACCAGTATGAATGACAGTGACTGGGCTAGCGATAGATTGTGGCATTTGATTCCAAGGTACGGAGAAATATTGATTATGAAAAATTGCAAGCCAGGAAAGATCTTGGTGTACCCCCTGCCCTAGCCCCAAAAAGTGTTGGTTCACACCAAAATGGTTCGAAGAGGTTTGGACGGGCATCGTCACTGAGGTCTGTGAAGAGACCGAGGTAGGATAAGGATTATTCAAGTGAGGATATATGTTGCCTCCTTGTGAAGGGGTCCCATAAAGAGGGTAGCCCGAACCGTAAAATTGATTCTCCCCATATGAAAGACTTGGGGGTACTTGAGGACCTGTCATGGAAAAAGTGTTCAAAGGAACTATCATGACAGATGAAAGATACATGGGCGAGGTGTAATAAGTGGGATAAACACCCATCTGAGTACTGGATCCTGAAGGAGCATAGCTAGAGTTGGATCCATAAAGTGGAAGGTTCCAACCTCCCATGGGGGCACGGCTCATATCAAACGATGACGTAGACATCAGAGCCATGGTGCCCTAAGATCCAAGGTTAGGATTTATGTATGTGGGCCTGGGATAGGATTTCATGGGGGAAGGCATATCAACAGAAAAATGACTAGGGATCCAAGGTGTGGACTGAGCATTGTAGCTCTGCATGCCATTGTAAAAGGAGGAAGGGTCCGTCCCCATGAAATGAGAAGGCATCATGGAGTGGATAGCAGTGAATGAGGGAGCAAAAGAAACTCCACTGTCCATACCGATGAAACCCAAAATAGACTCCTAAGGTCAACTAGTAGTCAAAGAGCATACCAAAAAGTCAAATGACCAATATGCATGCAAACAGGCTAAAGTGGATGAGTGGCCTCCCTCGCTAAAGAAGGTATGTCTCGTCCAAGAGGGACCTGAGACTCCATGCTAAAGTTTGGAGGTAACATAATCAGTTATAGGGGCCCTTGTGGGCTTAACAACCAGTCGGTCAGATCCCCCCAGAGAGGTAATCCTCCATAAAGGATGTGTGTTGTCTGACCCCTATCTGACCCAGGGTACAAGGAGAATAACCCCTGTAAGTAACATATGTGATACTTAAGTCAAGCAACTAATAAACCACTGTATAACCGATGCATAGGTGAGCAGTCGTAAGTCCGGATCACCGTATGGGAAGGGTAGCAAAGCCCGAAACCTAGAAAGCACCGCCTCTCACAAAGGTGTGGGTACTAGCAAGATCCCCAAATACGAATAAATCCACAAAAATATCTCTGACGCTAGGTGAGTATCCAGGGGTTATCCCTTCAACTAACTTCGCGCGACCTCATGATTAACTCTGGTGTGAGCGGAGCCTCCTAATATTACCAATTATACAATGGACTTGTCAACTCCCTGTCTCAGACACATATGTTGATTTAATTGCCTTGGAGGAGTTTACTCACAAAATCCTATTCCAAGGCACTAAATCCTAGACTAGTTTGTGCACCCTAAAAAATAAAATCGTGACTAATCAATTTTAGTTTAAAGCGTAAATTTTATTGGTCGTGATTGCTCAAAAGGGCATGGAAGCGAAAGTCATGATGTTATGACTCAGCAAGAAAATGAATATGAATATAATGCAAAGTCTATCTTTAACTTTTCAATGAATGATATGCTAATAAAAGTAGTGCAATTTTCAATTTCAACTCTGCAATTCAGAAGTAAAATGCATTTTTTCTCTAAATGAACTAAGCTAATGATAAAGGCTCAAGGACAAAAATGTTAACCAATGCAAAAAACCTATTTTTTTTTGTATTTCCAATATATTAAAGAGAAAATGCATGGACTGTAAAGCAATCTGATATATAAATTCTACTGTGTATAAATGAAATAACTCAAGTAGAATACCAAGCAGCCAAGCAAACAACCCAGGGTTCAAGGACAACAAGGATGAAAAACAAAGAGAAAGACTATGCCCAAAAATTCAACTCCCAACAGGTTTCCTGTCAACCTAGAGAAACTCAATAGGCACTACAAAGGCCTAAGAAGGCTCAACAATCCTCAAAACTCACCCAACAATCACTAAACCAAGCAAACAAGCAAAGGGAAGTGGTATACATGACTGTTCAGGAGAACATGGCATATATACACATCCTGCAGTGAGACAACAAGCGGGTATACACGACTGTTTGGGCAAAAAGAGTGTATATGCTTTAAAACAAGGCCAGACAAAGGCAAGAAGGCTGAAAACTCAGACCCAGAGTGAACAAAATCTGTCAAGCAGTGATACGACAAGAAACACAAAGGAAAAAGAGAAATGCAGGAAGAAAAAGTACTTCAACCCTTAGAAGGAAGATCTCTCCCTAGTTGAGTAGATATTTTTGTTACGAGGGAAAAAATCTCTATGGCCAAGGGTAAACCACAATAGACATGTATGACTAAAGAAATCAACTCAATTCCAACATATGCTATATGAACTAATATGCAAGATAAGAAAGAGGTCTACCTCGATCCAACGTTTGATGATGTTCCACCATTGAGCACTTCGACCCAAAGCTTATACCTGCAATAAGTTCTTAACAAACAAGCAGAGCAAGTATATAGTGATGATATAAAGGGGTTAGCACATTAGATATCATAATCCATCAATAAACAATACAAACATGCCCATGGATAATAATAATACATTTGCAATATACCAATAGGACGGGAAATGAGTATTTCTATTAATAATTGATCAGCAGAAGTGACAACATTACAGACTTCTGTGTCGGCACGGTTCAAAACCAAGAAACCAAGTTCCTTCCAGCTGGGCCTCCACCACTTCAATCCTCCACCAAAGGCAAGATCATAAGAGAGAGTCAATAAGGTTCTCTCAAAAATAGGGAAAGAGCTTGGGGGTTGAACACTATGTTCAGACTTGAGGGACAAAGGGATGCAGACTCAATATGAAGTAATTTCTCCAGAGTAACTTTGCTCTCAAAGTTGAATGCTTTCTCCTCCTTTTCCATAGCTCGAAATTGTGCTTTTATAGCCTTCAAAATGCAAATGAAGGGCCGAGTCAGAACGTTTCCAGTATGTGGAAGGCCAAGGATTAGAGATCTTATGTCGTGACATGGAAACCTGACCTCATTTTTGTATTTTCTGGCACAAATCCCGATGTACGCGAGCTGTAGTGGAGCAACTAGTGTATACGCATCTTGCATAGCTGATAGGGAGCGTATATGTGGAAAAATGTATATTTTTGGCTCTGGATTCATCAAAAAGGGATGACAAGTCTGCATAGGGAAATGGAAAAGGGCCCTCTGTGCAAGATAGCAATGGTGAGGCAAATCTTGCTATAACACTAGATGTGGATATAGTCTGTTCAATGCAATTTGTTGTTTGGTAGCAACATAGTTCAATGTGCAGTCGTTGCGGCTTTACACTATACAACCCTTTTGCAATGCAATTATAGGCGGCAACCAACAGGCTTTTAGGTGCTTGCATGAGCACCTTTCGCCATATCTCCTACAAAATATGCCGGCAATTGGAAGTTGGAAAGAATACCTTGTAAACATGGCACTGCCATATGGAAAAGGGAATGTGGAGTGTTGCAAATTCTGTTTGCAATGTTTGTCTATCATGTTCAGAGTAAATATCTAGGTGTGGTCGGCCTTTCTAGATGGCACTGTCCATTCCTGGTCTATTGATTCAAATTACGATCGAACAATTAACATCCTCTCCTTGAAAATAGATACAACACATATCCATTATGAACCTTTGCTTGGACATATCAGTGGTTCAAAGTTGAATGTCTATGCCAGCCAAACCACATCGAATCTGCATACGCGTCGCATGCTTTTTAGTGAGAATGAAACTCCTCCTGGTTGTGATATGGCCATACAGGGATTAAAAAAAAGAACCATGCGTGAAATTCATCACAGTTGTGATGAGGCCATACAGGGCTTAAACAAAAAATGTAGAGTAATTTATCACAACTTGAAAAAATTTATGCTTAAAATTCGTCCCAATTGTGATGAGGCCATACACCCCTTAAACAAAAAACGTGCACTAAGTTATGACAATGTGAATCAGAGTGAAATTCATCCCAGTTGCCATCAGGTCATCATGCCCTTGTACAAGAAACATAGAGTAAGTTACCACAACTTGAAAAAGGTCATGCGCGAGAGAAAAAAATACATTGCTACGCTTCTTTTTAGAGAAAAACTCACATATCACAATCTAAAGAAATTTGTTCGTGCACAATAGAACAAAAACAAGTACGGTCACATATCCCATAATGGTCACGCAACTATCACATTTTGTGGCCTAGAAGCAACACCATGCACTACTACCAATGAAAACCAACAAACACTTTCTACTCATACTTGCCTGCGAAAAAAAATGCAAGACAGACGTACATGAAACAAATTAAAGACACTCCTTCCATTGCATGTGCAATTTGTGAACAATTGAATTTATCAAAAAACAGTAAGTCTGTCATGCTTGATTTGCAAGCATAATACCTCTGCTTGACAACGCACGTTAAACCATTTTCCAGTGGCAAAATTTGTCTTCCATGCAAATGGTCGCTTGAAAATGGAAAACAACCACAATTTGCAACCCCTAAGCAAATAAGATGTAATACACCACTACCAGAAGTAAGTGGACTTACGGAACTTGAGGAGAGACTTGTGTCTCTGTGAATTTCATTTGCACAAATCAAGCCTTGGGGCTCTAAACGAACCTAGATGGGGTTAACATGATCAATTATTAATGTGCTCGTTCAACTAGATGTTGTGCAAAAAGCCTTGCCACAATTCATTAGCGATAGAATGACAATTGCTGTGGCTCTGAAAAGACGCTTGCGATACAAAAATTCCTATCAGACAGGCAAAGTGCGTGTGCATGCTGTTATGAAAGCATTAAAGGAATTATGTTCCAGGGCCGTGTACAAAGCGCATAACATTTGTATAAATGAGAACTGGAACAATGTTCTTGCATAAAAGGATGCCAACTCTGCAGAGACTCTCGAAAATGCTAGTGAATTTGATACAAGTGATGAATCGGAGAATGAAACACCTGCTGAGACATTGGTGCATGGATTCATTGATTCACACTGCATTCGTGACTTGCAAGACAAGATTGTCGAAATTGCACCTGTTGAGGGGCAACGTCCACTTGGAATATTCAAGGAAAAATTCACAGAGGAAATGAACTTTCCAACACTCTTCTATGGAGATCCACATGCCACTGACATTACAGAATGATCCAGTTATCATAAAATAGTCCGATGGGAGCTGCTACATTCAAGCGATGACTTCTCCTGTTAGATAACAAATTTGTTTTTCAAAACAACGCGCATAATAATAGAGAAAGTTCTCTCCTGCATGTGGGTCAGAATAAGAAAAGGCCATTTACAAGGAAGAAAGTTGTTGGCCAAGGATGTCAAGTACAAAGTAAACCTAGAAAAAATTCTGAAATCTGATATTGGATACATAGATTTCAAAAACATTCGCACCTCTCTTGACTATTTGCAACAAAACAAAAAAAACTATTTTTGAAATGATTCGATAATTGGGCCCGCCAACATTTTTCATCACATTTACAAGTGTAGAGCATTGTTGGGATCCATTGGTAGCTGTCGTATCTGACCTGCATAGGAACAAGAAATGTAAAAAACAAACCGATACACTGGAAAACAATCACATTGACTACCTCATAAGAAAATACCCAGTGACATGTACTCGCTACTATAGACATAGAATAAATGCTTTCAGGCAATTGATATGTGATGATGAAATGTTTTTCAGAAAAATATCGCATTAATTTTTTGTGATTGAATTCCAGAATAGGGGAAATGAACATGACCATGCATTGTTGTGGATAGAGGGTGCACCAATCTATGGAGTTGACAACAACTCAGAGATCGAAAAATTTGTGGAGAAATACATAACATGCAACACAAATCATTTGGATCCAGAACTTGCCAAAGTTCATAGACATTACCATACAAGAAGTTGTAGAAAACGAAAAAACTCGCATTGCAGATACAACTTTCCCATGCCGCCAATGAGAGCTACAAGAATCATAGAGCCACTTAGTTTAGAGGACAATGTTGTTGTTGAGAAATCTAAATCCTTGTTCACATTTCTAGAACAAGCAAAATTTGACGAGCTGATGAGCTTCGATGCATTCTTGACAGAGCTAAATCTATCAGAAGATGAGTACATCAAAGCCATACAATGTACGATTAAGCAACCAACGGTTTTCCTTAAACGAAAACTTTCCCATATTTGGAACAACCGTTTTTCCAAGGACATGCCATTTATGTGGAAAGAAAATATAGATGTGCAGTATGTGCTCAATGCATATGCTGCAATATCCTATTGTACCTCGTAAATGACAAAGGTTGAAAAATCTATGACAAGTGCATTCAGAAGAATATGCAAAGAACATGAAAGAAGTCACATTGATGCCATACAAATGATATGCACACTTGGCAACACATTCCTTAATCTTCAACAAATGTCTGCTCAACAAGCAATTCACATTGCACTTTCCCTGCCCCTTACTTGTAGTTCAAGAAATTGTGTCTTCATAAACACATCTCCACTTGAAAAACACACATTTGTGCTTAAACCATCATTTTTTCTAGAACAAGAGCCTGGAAATATAGAAGACATGCTATGTCGCTCTATTGTTGATTATTACCTCCAACGTCCATCTACTATTAGGCATATCTACTTAGCAGAATTTGTATCGCATTACAAAAAAAATGGTATATGATGCAACATCCTACTGTACCTCATATATGACAAAGGTTGACAAATCTATGACAAGTGCATTCGAAAGAATACACAAAGAAATTGAAAGAAGTCATATTGATGCCATACAAATGATATGCACACTTGGCAACACATTGCTTAATCTTCAACAAATGTTTGCTCAGTAAGCAGTTCACATTGCACATTCCCTGCCCCTCACTTGTAGTTCAAGAAAATGTGTCTTCATAAACACATCTTCACTTGAAAAACACACATTTGTGCTTAAACCAACAGTTTTTCTAGAACAAGAGCCAAACAATTCAGAAGACGTGCTATGTCGCTCTATTATTGATTATATTCTCCAGCATCCATCTCCTATTAGGCATATCTTCTTAGCAGAATTTGTATCGAATTAAAAAAAAATGGTGCGCCCATATCAAAAAGAAAAAAACCATCTGTGATACAATTTGTCAAATACAATAAACATTCTGACTATGAAAACTATTGTAGAGAAAAACTGCTGCTGTACATTCCGTTCAATGAAAACAAAGAGACATTAAAACATAACTTCTCTACATGGGAGGCTGCGTATGTTTCCTCTGAGACAATAATGCACATCAATGAAGCTAGATTTACCTACAATGTTAACCCAACATGGGGTGATTTAGAAATTGCAGTTAATGAGCTAGAAAACCCTAACAATCCCAATGAGACATTCACAAACCAAAAAACAAGCAGAACTCCTTGCGAGTCCTATGCCTTACAAGTGGATTTGTCTCGTCCTCCAACAGGTGGAGGTGAAAAACGTATCAATCTTGGTTTTCAAGTCACAAAACATCCTTTCCTAATTGAAAACAATGAATACCACATAATAAGACCTCTGTTGAATCGAGAACAACAAACAATTGTAAAGGACATTGCTCTTAAAAAATGCTTGAACATGGACACTCCTGTGCACTTGTTCCTTATAGGCGGAGTAGGAACATGCAAGACATTCATAGTGAAAGCACTGTTTCAAATGCTTATACGAATCTATGATTCAAACAATTCCTCTGATTCTATGAAACCAAAGGGCCTAATAGTTGCATACACAAGAAAAACTGGATATAATGCAGGTGGAACAACAATCTACTCTGCATTTTTAATGCCTTTTAACAAGGCACAATTTCTTCCACTTAGCAAAGAAATGTTGGATACATTATCTAAACTTTTGAGGAACTCTGACTTGTCTTTATAGCTGAAGCAACTTTGATTGGAAGTCGGTTCTTGTATTCCATTGACAGCCGACTAAGAAGCATAAAACATGTGCACATGAAATACTTTGTAAACATTGACATGATATTATGTGGGGATCTTTACCAGGCACAACCCATCCAAGATTCGTTGATATTTGAACAACCTACCGTTAACATGGAAACAATGACGCATGACTTTTGGAGAGACAATATTAAATGCTTTGAATTGCATACTATAATGCGCTAGCCAATTGAAACATTCATTGCAATTTTGAATAGAATGCAGACAAAAATCCAAACATATGATGACTTAACATATATCAATTCAAGGTGCTTGCGGCTTGCACCAACAGAACCAACGTTCCCTTACATGTTCTACACAAATAAGGATGTTGCAATGCATAACAACCACATGCTATCATTCATGCCTAGCGATGATATCATCATCAATTCAATTGACTTGGAAGAAGACAACCATGGAAATGTGCCATGTCATGAACATACATTCACTTTACCTTTGCAACTTGTCCTCAAATTAGAAACGCTGGTTGAAATATATGCCTGTAACTATGATTCACAAGATGGCTTGGTCAATGGAGTATATGGAATACTCAAAGGCTATACGAAAACAAAAAAACTTGATGTCCTTTGGATTAAGTTCCATGAACTGCATATAGGCAAGCGACAAGCAAGCAAGTTGTCTTATCTATATAATTCAAACACTGGAAGCGATTGGACACCTATTTTGCAAATATCAAAGCCAATATCGACATCAACAAAGACAAGTCAACTGAAAAATCGAAAACAGTTTCCGATTAAACTTGCATGTGCACGTATAGTCCACAGATCACAAGAACTAACACTTGATAATGTTGCATTTCAACCTACTGGAATTTAGATACATGGAATTGTATACACAACACTGTCCCGTGTTAGAAGCATAGACTCCTTGTATTTACTAAGTCCTCTTACAAAAGATAACTTCAAAGTCAAACAAAAAGTTGATATTGAAATGGAATGACTCGGGACCACCACAAAATGGCAACTACACTATGATTACCAATTCATACAAACAAATTCCTCTGTATCAATTCTCTCGCTTAACACACGTAGCTTAAATGCACACATGGATGATATACTCAATGACTATGATACAATGCAATACGATATTCTGTGCTTGCAGGAAACATACATGGCATTATGCATGCAGACCAAAGAATTCCCAAATCACAATTGCATATCAAGTTACATTACACATGGGGTGATGATATTGGTGAAAAAACATGTACCAATTTTGGAGCATATACATATCGAAGAAAAGAATGTTGAGGTGGCGCTTGCAATTTTTTTTTCCATGAAACAAAAATTGTGATATTGAATCTGTATGTTGCTCCCCATGCAACATTCTCCAATATAGTAGATGTTATTTCCAATGCATTGGGCCATTTCCATCTGGACAGACCCATTGTGCTTGTAGGAGACTTCAATATTGACATGCTACAAAAGAATGGCAGAACAAAAGAATTAGAAAAGTACA
>JASDQU011404499.1:0-14826 GCA_032191745.1 Picea mariana
AGGTATGCACCATAAGTAATTCATCATGTTCTCTCTCTTCCCATCAAGTTATAGATGATTATTTTATCGAATTTGAGAATCATACTAGAGGTATTGGTTCTAAGTTGCTAACCAAGATGGACTTTGATGGAAAGGGACTTCACATCAATGGCCAAGGAATGAATAATCCCATAAAATTCGAGGAAATACCTCATTATGTAAGTTTTATATATGGAAAAGGAGAAGTTAGAGAATGATCCAAGACAATTGAGGAAACACAATATTCAAGAGAAGAGCCAAAGGCACTATATCTACATAAAAAACCCATGTAAAGAGATGGAACACCACTCCATGATGGTGAGAGTTTGTGCAAGTTAGAATGAAGAAAGGTATAGCCTTTAAATCATAAGAAACACGTCAAGAAAGAATGGGAATATTCTCAAAAGAGATATGCCCATCCCAAAGGAGGAGGTAAATTTTTTTCCCCTAATTAGACTTGCACAAAGGAAAACCCTAAAAGGTATGACAAACATGAGTACTCCAATGTTTTCTTAAATTATGATAATAATGGTCATGTGAAACAAAATGTTTGGGATTCATATCCTTTTAATTTTTGTGGATTAGATAAACATTGTGTGGCCATGTGTTGGAAGAGAAATTCCATACAGAGGAAGATCGTGTCCTTCAGGAAGGCAGAAAGAGGTAAAGACCACTCTCCAAGTGAAAATGTGGAGAATGGAAAGAAGGGCTTGCTATCCAAGAAAATGGGAAATAATTATTTCACTCACTCTAATATGAGTGGTCATTGGGTTGAAAAGTGTTGGAAACTTCATCAACTTTGTCCAAATCATTGCAAGAAAGTTGTTCAACCACACACAAAGGAAGAGGTAGCACATAAATAAGTTGTTCAAGAACCAACAGTCCAAGAGGAATCTCTTCAAGAATCCCACCTATCCAAGGAACATCCCATCAGGAGGGAGCAACCCAAAGAGTATCATACATTAGAATGAATGAGTAAGAAATAGATAGAAAATTTCAAATATAAGTTTTTCATGCTTATATAGCACCTCCAAATAATTTTTCATGTTTCCATTATTGAAAAATATTGAAAGAAATTAACCTCATTTGTATGATCAAGTGTGGAGTTATATCACTCATTGGTTTTGAAATATGGAGCATCCATTTAATATGAATATCACATCATGAGAAACTCGATGCAAGGGGTTGTAATCAATGTAATGATGGAGGACCCATGATGGTCAAGAATCACTTATATCTCTTTGCAATAAATCGCTTACATGAGTTCATTGTGAGAAGATTAGGAAGCCTACTAAGAGGATTTATTGATGGGTTCCATCAGTAAGAAGAGAGAAGAATGTTTAGATGCCAAGTAACTTCTTTTAAATATGTTGTTTGTAAGTAATATTTGCTCAAACATTGAATCCACCCTAGTGAGGATGAATGAGTACCATCACATAGTAGGGGTTGACACATCTGATTATGATTCCTGAGTGAGGGACTAGTTCCAAAGAGGAATGGAAGGGTGATCAAATTACTGTATCATAACATCCATCTCACCATGATCAATTCTACAAGTTCCACTTAATGGATTAAGAACATGTTGATTAAGGTTGGTTTTCATTTATGTCAACACTTGAAGAAAGTCTGGTAGCGAATTTCGGTAGCAAAAAGGTTTGGGTAATGGACCCAAGGTTGTTTCATGTATAATGGTATGATATTTAATATATTTTAAGGTCATACTATTCTATATTGACAGTACATGTCATGTCATTTCTGGTGGTATGTGGACCGTCACATAACTCCTCACGGTTTGATAGTTATGGTCTTACGAAGTTGGAAGACCCTCATATGTTGGCTTGAAGCCCCAAAAGGTCAAAGAAGTCAAAGGAATTACAGAGAAAAAATTATTATTTAAATGATAAAGTAAAGTGACAAAATCAAGAAGGATTATTTAAATAATAAAGTGAAGTCACAAAATCAAAGAAGATTATTTAAATGATAAAGTGAGGTGACAAAGTCAAGGGGGAATATTTAAATAATAAGGTAATGGAGAACTTTCTAATTATGGAAACTAGTTAACCCTAAAAATCAGGAAAATAGGTTAAGTGACCTATAAATGGGTTAAGTGACCTAGAAATAGTTTAAGTGATCTAGAAATGGGTTAAGTGACCTAGAACATGGAGAGTATAAATAAGAGGCAAGGCTCTCTCAATGTACATTAAACATGAGAATATTCAATACCTATAGCTTAATGAGGTAACCAAAGGATATCTAAGCCTAATTTCAGAGGGAAGGTGAAGAAAAGAAGGACGAAATTCAAGGGAGGATAAATTCTTTTGATGATGCTTTCTAAGGTATGTTATTTACAGGTCATCTCACCATTTTTGCAGTAACATTGTTTCTAGAATGATTCAGACCATGAAATTGATAGGACATTGAAGAAACCTATCCAATTATTTGTGGTAAAAAATTCAGCTTGTGGGTCGTTGTAGTTTTTGATTTACACTCCGTGAAAAATAGGGTTTGTGGCTAGTCTTAAAACTAGTCTAAAATAGGTGTTTCGGGTAAAAACGTCAAAACTTATTCATAATAGATCCAAATTCAGTAAGACCAAATGTTTTGGTTAGAGTAGAGTCTGTTTTATGCTATGTAACATTTTTAGATCCATTCAACAAATATTCCATGCAAGGCATGCTCTACAAGGTCGCTCTCTAGAATAATACATAATTCAACAATGTATGCCATTTTTTCTATAACTCCTTTTCTGAGAGGTTCCAAGTAGTGACACCTGGAGGAATTGCATAAAAAAATAAGAAGAATGTTGTATATTATTTTCAGATCTTTATTCATTACAGGTACATAGTTATGATTATTTGATGTTAGGGTTGTTGACTAATCCCAAACTAGTCATGTGAGACTAAAGAAAAGTTTGATGAAAATGCTAGTCTCTTGTTGTGAAAGTTAAGGAAGGTTTGCAGGTATGTGATCATATAGACCGGGTCTATTACAGAGTTACAAATCATATTTGGATGATGAAATTAATGTGGGCTTTTGGTTAAGGTACATGTTGGGTACATGGTTGAGACAAGTAGTTGACGAGTTGGCACATACATGAGGTGTATAGTTGATGATGTTGGTACATATTGATGAGTCATAGTTGATGAGAAGTTGACACATGATTGATACATACTAGGTACATGGTTTGATGCACTTGTTTATGGTACAGTTTGATTACATATTGTTTGGTACAGGCTGGTGCATGGTTGATGCACTTGTTTATGGTACAAGTTGATTATAGGTTGAGGTACAGGTTGATGCATGGTTGATGCATGATTCAGGTTTATTGGTACGACGTTATAGCAGTATATCCCATAGTGATAGTGTGATAGTGGTTCCATCATTATACTTCTACTTTAGGGCGGTTGGACAGGGAAAGGACAGGTGGTTGTAGCCACCTTCTTGTTGTAGACGGAGAACATAGGGGGTTGTATCCTCCTTCTGGTTGTAGCCAGAGAATAGGGGAGTTGGAGCTTCCTTCAGGTTGTAGCCTTAGAATCAAGGGGGTTGGAGCCTCCTTCCAGTTGCAGCTAGAAAACAAAAAAAGTTGGTGCTTCCAATGAATGTAATTCTTCAAGACATATAAGAAAAAACATTCCATGGTTTTCTCCCGCTTTGGGTTTCCACATGAAACACTAGTGTAATTTGTATGTGTATGATTGTTCATTTGTTCATTGCTTATTTACTCTGCAGTTATTGGATGATAATGCTACATTGATATAACACTTGGATTATATGGTTAAAAAGGATTAAATTTCTCTATTACTGATTCAACCCCCCCTCTTAGTAATCCAATAATTGGTATTAGACTAGGTTCCTTCATAAATCAGTTTAACCACTAAAAGGTAGATCATGGATAGAAACAACTTGTATAAAAATGGAATACCACAGTTCAATGGACATAAGTATTCATTTTGGAGCATAAGGATGAAAACATATATACATGAACATGGATTTGAAATTTGGCAATCAATTGTAGATGGATACACAGCACTAGCAGTTCCTCCAACAAATGACAAAGTAGTGAAACTCGGTCAGAATAATTCCAAAGCCAAAAATGCACTTCTGAATGGTCTTAGTGAAACAATATTCACTAAAGTTGCACATTGTAAATCCACTAAAGATATTTGGGACAAAATTCAAAATATTTATGAAGGAGATTCAAAAGTCAAAGAAGCAAAGCTTCAAACTTATATAGGTCAGTTCAAACAACTTAAGATGAAGGAATATGAGAATATTGCAGCTTATGTTTTACGAGTTGATGAAACAGTAAATGTAATCATAGGATTGGGAGAAGAAATCAAAGAATCTGTAATTGCTCAAAAAGTACTAAGATCTCTTCCTATGAGATTTGACCCTAAGATCTCAGCACTAGAAGAAAGATCAGATATAAACTTAACAAGCATGGATGAATTACATGAAATATTCACATCATATGAAATGATAACTAAACAAGAACATCCAGATATAAAAGAAGTAGCCTTCAAAGAATCCAAAAGGTCAAAGAAAAAGGGAAGGAAAAAACAAGAACATAGCAACAACAATGACGTCTCGAAATATGATGAAGAAGTGGCCAACTTTGTCAAAAGACTAAACAATGGAACCGACGGTAGGTATAGAGGCAAGATTCCTATAATTTGTTTTAATTGTGATGGTATTGGTCATTTTTCTAACAAATTTCCTTATAATAAAAGGAGAAATGATGAAGGTTACTCAAAAGGAAAACCAACATATAAAGGCAAAAGAACCACAAAGAAAGTTTTCAAGAAAAGCTTATGCACCAAAGAATACATCTCATCATTAGATGAAGATGACGTTAGTGACAGTGAGACAAAACTAGTTATGTTTGTGGTAGTAGAAGATGAAGAAGAATAATATAAAGAAGATGAAGAAGAATATCAAGAATTCGAAGAAGAAATTGAAGAGACAGAAGTTGACTACCGAGAGGAATTAATGCGTGCCATAGAAGTTATCATAGGAGAAAAGAAGAAAAACAAGAAACTACAATCAAAACTAGACAAGAAAGAAGACACTCAAGAATTAGAACAAATGATCACAAATTTTAAGGTTCAAATAAAAGAAGATAAAAGAATTGAAGAAGCACTCAAAGAACAACTAGAAGAAAAAGATAAGATCATTGGAAATTTGGAAGCAGAGATTGTCACATTAAGAAAGGATCTTCAAAAGAAAAATATGCAGAACAACTCAAAAGTTTTGGATAACATTATCAACAGTCAAAAATCTCATCATGACAAGTCTGGACTTGGATACAATTAGACAAAAAAAGGATCAACCTCCAAAACAACAGAGCAATAAACATATGCAAAAAGCTATGCAGAAACAATCAAGGGGGATAGGAAGATCTACAAGGAAGATTATAGGGACACTCCTCCACTGAGAAGATTCATATTTATAATCAACAACTGATAGATATGCCTTAGGAAGAAGAATAATTTATACGACTACCTCCTTTCAGAAGATCTTCAATTCCCAGGTATCAAACTATCTTTTTTGGTTTATGTTATGCATGTAATAATTTTGGACATAAAGTTGTGAATTTCATAGCTAACAACAGGAACAGAAACAACTTTGAAAGTCATACACAAAGGGATTATCCAAGAAGCCCTAGTGAAACACAAAGAAGAAGTTACAAAAAGTTTGAATCTTTGAGCACTAAAGTGGAATGTTACAAATGTAACAATTTTGGACACATGTCCAAAGATTGCAGAATGAAATTCCCTCCTAGAGAACCACACCAGAATAACAACAATCACAAACAAGAACCTCATAAAAGGGCATGGATAAGAAAGCATGATCAATATAGCAATGAAGAATGCACACTCGCTCTATAATATAAGCAGAAGAAACGTGGTTGGTATGTTGACAACGGCTATTCAAAACACATGGCAAGTGATATAGACAAGTTTCTTACATTACGAAAGGAAAGAGATGGATCAGTCTCCTTCAAAAATGATGATTTAGCTAAAATCATTGGAAAAGGCACAGTCAGAATTGGGCACAAGAATACTAAGGAAGAAAATGTTCTACTAGTAAAAGATATGAAACATAATCTTCTAAGTGTGATTCAAATGTGTGACCAAGGTCATAAACTTTCTTTTGATTCACAAAAGTGCGAGATAAGAAAAGAAGGTTCAGGAAAATTGATTGCTACAACTGCAAGAACTTCAAGCAACATATATATATTAAGTGAAATTGGAAATGAAAAGTGTTTTCTAGGAAAGGAAGATGAAATTTGGCTATGGCACAAAATAATGGGTCACAAACATTCTGATAACCTTGTCAAAGTCAGTAGAAGATAAGCAGTCATAGAAATTACTCGGATCACGAAACCAACCAACACTTTCTGCAAGCATTGTCAACAAGGAAAGCAAACAAAGACCAGGTTCAAATCAAAGGAATATTCAACAACAAGACCACTGGAAATTGTGCATGTACACATCTAGTTGGACCAACTACAACAAAGGGTTTAAAAGGTGAGAAATACTTTATGTTATTAGTTGATGATTATAAAAGAATGACTGTAGTTTTCTTTCTCAAGAATAAGTTAGAATCTTTTGAAAACTTCAAGATCTACTAGGAAATGGTTGAAAATGAGATGGATTCAAAAATCAAATGCTTGAGATCTGATAATAGAGGAGAGTTCACTTCAAAGGAATTTATGGACTACTGCATCAATCATGGAATAAAAAGGCAATTCTTCGTTGCTAGGACACCTCAACAGAATGGAG
This sequence comes from Picea mariana, assembly GCA_032191745.1. NCBI lineage: Eukaryota > Viridiplantae > Streptophyta > Pinopsida > Pinales > Pinaceae > Picea > Picea mariana. The sequence goes on from JASDQU011404499.1 coordinate 6,807, forward strand.
TTGTTCAAAGAAAGAACATACAGTACAGGAAATGGCTTGAACAATGCTAATGGATTCCAAATTGATAGATATATTTTGGACACAGGTAGTGCATACAACAGTTCACATTCAAAATAGATTAATGCTCATAAACAACACTGACAAAATTCCCTACGAGCTATGGAAAGGAAGACCAACAAATGTGAAGCACTTTAGAGTTTTTGGAAGAAAATGCTACATCAAAGAGAAGATGGAAAAATGGGAAATTTGAATCTCGTGTGGACAAAGGAGTACTTGTTGGTTACTCAAGTACAAGGAAAGAATACAAGTGTTACAATATGATATTGAACAAAGTTGTAGTAAGCATCAACGTAACAATTGATGAAACATGCAGGTCAGAATCAAAGGAAGAAGAAAATGAATCAATGGAACAACTTTTCAAAGAAGAAGCAAAAGATGAAAAGGAAGTAGAAGAGGAAGATGAAGAGAATCCAACTGAATTAGAAGAGCAATTTCAGCAAGTGCCTCCAAAGAAACCTAGAAGATTAGTACAGAATAATCATTCTTTAGATTAGATTATCAATAAAAAAGATGCAGGAGTTGAGACTAGAAGAAGAATCCATTCACCAGAACAAACACACCTACCACCGACATATATGCTTGAACCAACGTATTTTGAGGAGGCCAGCAAGGATGAATTTTGGAACAAGGCCATGACTGAAGAATTGGATCAAATAGAGAAAAATGACACTTGGGAATTGGTTCCAAGACCAAAGGATAAGAATGTGATTGACACAAAGTAGGTATACATGAATAAATTGAACGAAGATGGAAAAGTTACAAGGAACAAATCTATATTGGTATGTAAAGGATATGCACAGATTGAAGGAATTGACTTTGAAGAGACTTTTGCCCCATTTGCCAAAATGGAAGAAATCTAATTTCTTTTAGGTCATTCATGCTCCAAAAATATTAAAGTGTATCAAATGGACATAAAATCATCTTTTCTGAATGGGGAACTTGAAGAAGAAGTCTACATTGAACAACCAGAAGGATTTCAGTTGTCAGAGAATGCAGAATATGTGTGCAAATTAAAGAAGGCCTTGTATTGTCTAAAACAGGATCCTAGAGGATGGTACTCTGGACTGAATAAATATCTACAACAGGCAGAGTTCAGAAAAGGAAGTGCAAAAAACAACCTCTATATCAAGGTAAGTCAAGGTAATATTTTATTAATTGAATTTTATTTTGATGATATTATTTTTCATAGTGATGATGACAGGTTAAGCCAAAAATTTGCAAATGATATGCAAAATGAATTTGAAATGTCATTACTTGGAGAACTATTCTTCTTTATGGGACTTCAGATACATGAAAGGAATCAAGGGATTTTTATTTCTCAAACCAAATATATCAGAGAAATGCTAAATAGGTTCGAAATGGAAGATTGCAAACCAGCTATCACTCCCATGCAAACCAATTGCAAGTTAAGCAAAGATGATGATTAAAGTCTACATATCAGAGGCAATACAGTTCAATGATTCGCAACCTACTATATGTGAAAGCATCCAGACGAGATTTAATGTAGGCAGTTGGACGGGTGGCATGATTTCAAGCAGCACCAAAGGAATCACATGTATTAGCAGTGAAGAGAATTTTCAAATATATCAAAGGAACAAAAGAGTTTAGATTATGGTATCCAAAAGGAAAGGACCTATCTCTTATTGCCTACACAGATGCATATTGGGCAGGTTGCATTAATGACTGACGAAGCACCAGTGGAACAACGTTCTACTTGGGTGAGTGTTTAGTATCATGGCTAAGCAAGAAACAATCATCAGTATATCTATCTACAACCGAGGCTGAGTATATTGCAGCAACAGCATGTTGTACACAAGTTCTTTGGATGAAACAAACTTTGACATATATACAGGTTGAGTATGATGAGACCATTCCAATATATTACGATAATACAAGTGCCATCGATATCTCAAAGAACCCGTTGATGCATTCCAAGATGAAGCACATTCCAATCAAGTATCACTTTCTATAGGAACATGTTGCAGAAAAGAACATCAAAGTTGAGTATGTGGGAACAAAAGAAAAACTGGTAGACATCTTTACAAAACCACTTCCATGGTAAGCCTTTGAGTATATTCGCTAGATACTCAGAGTTATTTCTACTAAAATATGAATGATTTTTAATCCTTATCTTATGTGTCTCAGATGTACACAAGGAAACACCATAAAGAGGACAGTTGATGATGCAGACGTCCTCCCTCCACCTCCACAAACACCAGGACCTTCTGCGACCTCGGCCCGAAGAGTGTAAATGCTCTTCAACTCCCTCATTGGAAGTTCCTTACCCACATAAATATCCTTTCACAACCTCCCCTTTATCTTGTTGGGAAATCGGGTTTCTCGATATCGCGAAACTCGTGGCACTATTCTTGTGCAAATCAAAACCCCGAACCCCGATGGGTCAACGAGTCAATGCTCCTGTTCTTTTCAGGGATTTTCCTATCAGGAAATCGGTATATTCGATGTCGCGGTTCACATGTACCATGAATCTCCGAACCTCTAACTCCGATACGCACGTGCGCTCTCTTCCGGCCACGTCGCCTTCTCTCTCCTCTTTATCGGGAATCACAGGATTACGATTTCACCGATCGAAATTCCTTTGCACCGGGAAATCCCGAATGTCGAATCTCGAGTCTCTAGGATCCTGTGCCATGTGTCCTTGTAGCGATCGACGGCTCCGATTAAATTGGGAAATCGCTATTCGCGATTTCGACGAGTATGAAACTCTTACCTTCGTGACCCCCGATAAGCCGAATCCCGATGGCTCTCGGTTCCTTCCCGCGCCTATGGTTAAATCCCTCGCACCTTCTCACATATTTGACGGTCAGCGGGTTCTCGCAAATCTCCCCTGCAAGACCTAGCCGTCGATTCCTCCTCTTGAGGAACCCTCCAAATCAACATCTGCCTCCTGTTCGACCCTTCCTTGAGCCGCTTCCTGGCACTCCTCCACTGCGTCAAGAAGGAACTACCCCTCCTGAGCTTTCTCCTGTAGCTTCGTCCTCTACAGAACTTCATTCCTTTTTTTGTTCTCCCCAGGTGGAGAATATAATGCCTTCGAGGCTCTCCTACTCCAGCAACCTAGATGGATGAGTTCCTTGGGTGTTCAGTAACCCAGTAAAGGTCCCTCAGTGGACTCTTTTCTTCACTCCCGAACTCAAAGAGTTCTTTGGTTTCCTGTGCCTGCCTGCATGCTTTCTCGACGCCCTCCTGGTGGAGTATTTGCTCAATGCCCACTTGGTAGAGCTATCAGAATCCTTAGTGATTCTGTCTCTTCTTGAGAACTCTTAGCATAATTCCTCCTCAATTGCACCGAAATTCATACGCTCAATGCCCACTTGGCAGAGCCTTACAAAACCTTCAGCAAGATTTATGTCTGCAACTATGTCCTCTCCCACAAAGCCTACCTCTTGAGGTGTTCAACAACCTCAAAGGTCTTCTTCTCCCTGAGTGGTTGATCTCAGCCTCTGTGCTCTCAGCACGTCTTTGTCTGACTCCTCAGAGTTCAGAAGTACAACCTCTATGCACCGGCTTTCAGAACCTCAACGCTCTGTCACACCCACCTAGTATGAGGCCTCAAAGACTCCACAACCCTGAAATCAACCCAACTCCCTGCAAATGCATGATAACAACATACAATTACAGCATAAAGGAAACAGTCACAGACACACACATAAACAGAATATCATGCAGGAAAAACTGCTCTATGTTCATATATTAATAATTGGCAAATGCCTGTATTTTTACAAGGTGTTCCCGAACTCTCCTCGGCTCTCTCCATCTTCTTTATAATCGCAGAACTCTAACCTCTCGCTCCCAGAATGAGATCTAAAATCTACTTTTTACATGAGGGGATCAATCAAGCGCCTCCCTTCAAACTTCAGCTACCCTATTAATTTACATTCAATGGTTGTCTAGTCTACTACTCAGAACTAGATCTCAGTCGATCTACAATAAATGCCTATCTTATATACAACATGTGAAAAGGCATGGCATTCATGGCTCACCAGCCTAAACATTTAATTTACATGCAATTCAAATTTTTGGATGAGGCTGCGCCTCCCTTCAACCTTTGAATGTGTGCGCGCTGACGTGGCTGGCTAGCTGGCTGCATGGAGAGATGCTCCTGCATCATACTCCACAACTACAAAATTCATGAGCTCCTGCTCATGTGCTTCCCCTGTAAGGGGTTGGAAATCCACCTGGATCCCAAACAAATCTTTGGAGCTGTTCATCCACTCCATTTTGCTACTGCTGCTGCTTCCGCTGCGCTGCTGTTGCTGCTGCCTTTTCTCTGCCCAACTTTTCTTTGCCGGTAGTCTGCGTTGATCTCAACATAAACTCTCTGATTTCCTTGATCACTTCGTCCAGCTGCTCCCTTGGCTGGTCCAGTTCCTGCAGTCTCCTCAGCTGCAAAATTTTTTTGGTCATTGGGTAGATCACTATGATCTCCCATACCACCTTCTTCATTTTCATCTGTGGCCTCAAGTTGCCACTCTGCAGCAGACTTCAACTCCGTAGTCTCTCTTTGACTGACTTGTTGCTCAGTCATCCTCTTCCCTGACAGCTTAAATTCTGCCAGTTCTCTTGCTGGCTCTGGATTGTTCAACCAATCCTCCAGCATCTCCAGCTCCATCTCCCATGGAGTGATAATCTTACCTGCCTGCTCTTCGGCTTCCTTTGCTGCTAACTTCAGTTTTACAGCTTCTTGCTTTTCATCTCCCAGGCTGTATATGTTGAGACATTCCTCAGAATGCTCACTTTATTCCTTCATTTCTACTTCGGCTTGGGCAGCCTCAATTACCTGCTCCAATTCCTCTTGGTTAGTCTCAGCTGACTGTTCCTCTATTTCTCTTGCTACATCATCTGCAACACCGTTTCCTGCCTCCTTTCCAACAAATGGCAGGAATATTTGAATTCCTCCAATCATCAGAATATCATTCTGATCTTCATCCTCTGTCAGTTGCACCTACTGATTTAAATTCGTTTGTTCATCCCTGCCCACCTGGCAATATGGGGTGCTTCCGCTGCCTCCCTGGTAGACTATGAGATCAACCGACCCCATCTTCATCAGCAATCCTTGTTGAATTGAACTCTCCATCGAGCCCATGAGACCTTCAAATGGCCTCGCATTTTCATCTCTGCCCTCCTGGCAGTTTAATATGCTTTCGCTGCCCTCCTAGCAGTATTTGAGACCCCGCAGTGATCTCTGATCATTGCCCAGCTGGCAATGCAAAATTCCTTCTCTGTCCTCCTGACAGCCTGTGAGATCCTCAGCTGATCTCAACTTGTTTCCCTCCTAGCAATCTGGAATTTCTATTTCTGCTCTGTCCTCTTGGCAGCACTTGAGATCCTCAGATGATCCCAATTCATCTTCTTCATCATCCCAATCATCGAGACCCTTCCCAGTCTCTGGCCAACAGAAATCAATCATTCCTTCTTCTGTGGCCTTGAGGTTTTCAGCATACCTCAACCATCTCTTCAGCAGTCTATGCTATCTCATGACCATCAACTCTCTGACTGGCCACTTTGTTGTTGCCTTCTTCATGGGCAATTTCCGCATTCGTCTCATCCTCCTATCCTGTCGTATTAGCAGTTTGAACTCCTCTATGTCCGCTTTTAATTCATAGAGGTCTCTATCCCTTTCTGCTTCCTCTGCAATCTTTTATGCCTTGCTCTTCTTCCCAGCGCGCCTATGGTCTTCAGTAGCCATGCTGCTGTATCTATTTGCCTCTCTGATAGATCTGGTGCTATCACTCTGCATCTTGAGTGTGTCCAGCTTCATCTTACAATCCTGCAGACTATATTCACGACTGTTGTCCACCTGCAAACAGCCAACACAGAGTCCTCTTCAACTCTGTCTTCTTTCACCTACAGTATACAAATGAATTTTCCTGCTCTGATAACACTTGATGATGCAGACATCCTCCCGCCACGTCCACGAGCACCAAGACCTTCTGTGACCCTGGCCCGAAGAGCGTAAATGCTCTTCAACTCCCTCGTCGGAAGTTCCTTATCCACATAAATCTCCTTTCACGACCTCCCCTTTATCTTGTTGGGAAATCAGGTTTCGAGATATCGCGAAACTCGTGGCACTATTCTTGTGCAAATTAAAACCCTGAACCCCAATGGGTCAACGAGTCAACGCTCCTGTTCTTTTCAGGGATTTCCCTATCGGGAAATCGGTATATCTGATGTCGTGGTTCACATGTATCATGAATCTCCGAACCCTGAACTCCGATACGCACGTGTTCTCTCTTCCGGCCACGTCGCCTTCTCTCTCCGCTTTATTGGGAATCGTGGAATCGCGATTTCACCGATCAAAATTCCTTTGCACCGGGAAATCCCGAATGCCGAATCCCGACTCTCTGGGATCTTGCGCCACGTGTCCTCGTAGCGATCGACGGCTCCGATTAAATCGGGAAATCTCTATTCGCGATTTCGATGAGTATGAAACTCTTACCTCCGTGACCCCCGATAAGCCAAATCCCGATGGCTCTCGGTTCCTTCTCGTGCCTATGGTTAAATCCCTCGCACCTTCTCACAGATCTGACGGTCGGCGGGTTCTCGCAAATCTCCCCTGCAAGACCTGGCCATTGATTCCTCCTCTTGAGGAACCCTCCGAATCAACGTCTGCCTCCTGTTCGACCCTTCCTCGAGCCGCTTCCTGGCACTCCTCTGCTGCATCAAGAAGGAACTACCCCTCCTGAGATTTCTCCTATAGCTTCGACCTCTACAGAACTTTGTTCCTTTTTTTGTTCTCCCTAGGTGGAAAATATAATGCCTTCGAGGCTCTCCTTCTCCAATAACCTAGATGGATGAGTTCCTTGGGTGTTCAGTAACCCAGTAAAGGTCCCTCAATGGACTCTTTTCTTCACTCCCAAACTCAAAGAGTTCTTTGGTTTCCTGTGCCTGCCTGCATGCTTTCTCGATGCCCTCTTGGTGGAGTATTTGCTCAATGCCCACTTGGCAGAGCTATCAGAATCCTTAGTGATTATGTATCTTCTTGAGAACTCTCAGTAGAATTCCTCCTCAATTGCACTGAAATGCATACGCTCAATTCCCACTTGGCAGAGCCTTACAGAACCTTCAGCAAGGTTTCTGTCTGCAACTATGTCCTCTCCCACAGAGCCTACCTCTTGAGGTGTTCAACAACCTCAAAGGTCTTCTTCTCCCTGAGTGGTTGATCTCAGCCTCTGTGCTCTCAGCACATATTTGTCTGACTCCTCAGAGTTCATAAGTACAACCTCTATGCACCGGCTTTCAAAACCTCAACGCTCTTTCACACCCACCTGGTATGAGGCCTCAAAGACTCCACAAACCTGAAATCAACCCAACTCCCTGCAAATGCATGATAACAACATACAATTACAGCATAAAGGAAATATTCACAGACACACACATAAACAGAATAGCATGCAGGAAAAACTGATCTATGTTCATATATTAATAATTGGCAAATGCCTATATTTTTACAAGGTGTTCCCGAGCTCTCCTCGGCTCTCTCCGTCTGCTTTCTAATCACAGAACTCTAAGCTCTTGCTCCCAGAATGAGATCTAAAATCTACTTTTTACATGAGGGGCTCAATCAAGCGTCTCCCTTCAAACTTCATCTACCCTATTAATTTACATTCAATGGCTGTCTAGTCTGCTACTCAAAACTAGATCTCAACCGATCTACAATAAGTGCATATCTTATCTACAGCCTGCGCAAAGGCATGGCATTCATGGCTCACCAGCCTAAACATTTAATTTAAATTCAATTCAAATTTTTGGATGAGGCTGCGCCTCCCTTCAACCTTTGAATGCATGTGCGCTGACGTGGCTGGCTGGCTGGATGGATGGAGAGATGCTCCTGCATCAATAGTTCAGTTAGTGGGAGCAGCCCTGGATGGAAAGATACCTTTTCCATTGATGACAAAGGGGGAGATATTCATTAGATGCAGGGGATAGAGGCATGGTT
>JASDQU011404499.1:53862-67138 GCA_032191745.1 Picea mariana
TCCTTTATTTCAAAATCGAAATATGATATTACATAAGAATATTAAAGTCCCTACACAACAATGGTTCCAACAAAAATAATGATCATTCAACCAACCAATGACATTTTTACAAGTCTAATGTCTCTCGTATTTATTCTTACAACCTTCATATTATAAAAGGAAAAGTGTTACAACCGTATATTCATCCCCTAAAGAAGTGGATCACACAACCATCACACTTAGGTTGGATTTTTACCCAGTTAAGACATGAGTGGTTGCGCCCTGATAGCTCGATGATAACCGAAGGGGGTCAGTTTGGCTATAGGATCACCATGAAGATGTGGAGCACGTAACTTCAACATTCGATCCACAAAATCATCTAGATTCTTGACTATACACAACATGTTGACTGCATATTTCACCAAATATTTTCACCTTGGTTGATGGTTTTTGTGTCCATTTGAGCAACATAGAATCATGAAAAGATAATTGAAAACAAAACCCATAAGCCCAAATTCGCCCATAGGAGTCACAACCATTCTGAACATTGAAGTGCTACCAGAAGATGACAACTATCGAATTTCTAAAGATGATTGCTACATGATTTATGAAGATGATCACTACTGAATTTATGAAAAATGACATAGGAATAGCTATAATTTTTCAAGTATTTAGGAAAGGACAAAATCTAATATAGGAAAAATAATAAAAAACGATCACGACAGGTGCCTAAAATGGCATATTTTCAGCACCATTCTATACCCTTTTTGCTTATCATTTTCTAGTTATAATTTCATTTTTTGACACTTCATTTATCAAATTCAACGTGTTTATCATAAAGGTATAAAACCTTTCCCATGTGCCATTATTATGTTACGTTTGTATTATTATTAAAGGAACATGTTTCCTGCATCTACTGATATTGTTATGCAAGAAGAATACAACAACTGTTGCAAAAACTTCTTTCTACGATTTTGAGTGCAACTTGATATTTCGCAACTCTGAGAATTATCATCAAGTTATAAAACCTTTCCCATATTCCATTATTACGTTTATTTTTCATTATTCTTAAAGGAACTTGTGATGCAAGAGCATCGCCAACACATCAAGCGAGCCAACGCAGAAGTGGAAGACAACTGGACAAGCCAACACAAATTTTGAAAGTACTTTGGGATTGTTGCACAAATCTTAAATGAACCATTAAGATGAGGCGCACTTGTATATTGTAATGGACCTTGAGTAGATAGCTCTCGTCCTTAGTAGATAGACGAGATTTAAAATAGTTAATGCAAGTAGATAGGAATTTAATTCTAGATTTGACAGTTTTAGAAAGAAGGAGGGAAAACGGATATAGCCACCCTCATTGTGCATTGTAACATTATTCAGAAGCATTTGGAGCAAGAAGAAGCAGAGAGTTGTGTAAAGAACACCCATGTACAGACATTTGAATTGATAGAAATCTTTGATTCGAATTCATGGTTTGTGTTTGTTCTCTGTGTATGGATGTTATGCTCAATTGATGTTTTCTTCCTATCATACATTTTCTTTTATATGCTGTGTATGTGATTTCATGTATGAATTGAAATCTGAGAGGGAGATGGAATGAGTTTCAATTGTTTCTCTATTTGAGCCAGATATTCCTGCAAGGAGTGCAGTCGAATTGTCTGCAAGAAGTGTGTTGACAGAGGGTTCAGATAGAGATAACTTTTGTCTCATTCGTCCCAAAGGTGCAGTTGGGCATAGGAGCCGTGCAAGGAGTGTGCAGGAAGGGTAAAATTCTCAGGGTTGCAAGCCTGAGTGGAGTCTTGAAGGACTGTTGTTGTAGGTGTGCGCAGAGTAAAAAAGTTTCAACACTTATACGGAGTTGAAGGGATGCCGCAAGGAGTGCATGCAAGAGGGTTTTTTTCTTTTTAAAGAATTAAAGCTGTGGGAAAAGCTCAGGAAGGATAGGCCTCTAAGTTGTTGAAGAACAGCGCAGACAATTTGCGACTTGAAGTTGCAAGGGCGTTGCAAGTTGCGTGCAGGTGAACAAGTCTTCATGGAGGAAGTACTTGATTCATTTCACAGAATTCATCAGGAAGGAATGGATGGTTGAAATTATTCAGTGAGAATTCACGAATCATCGTAAGTCGTTAGATCTTGGAAAGGTGCACGGAAGATAAGACGACATATTCCCAAAAGGTTACAAGCTCAAGAGAGGTGGATCCGTTGATCAGGACCACGAGGGTCATTGGATTCACATGCATATCGTGGATCGGGGTTTCATGAGTCGAAGCACCAGATTATTGCAACAGGAATCATGATATCATGATATGCGATATCCCGACAGTCGAACGACAGTGTGTGGGGCCATAGGAAGTTAGTGGAGGAAAGATGGTACACCATATCAGAGTTCGGGGAAAAAAAGGTCCCGAAACATTGGACATCAAGATTCCTCTATCCCACGAACCCCGAATCCCCGATAGAAGTGACGGGAAGTGTAAAAGTCAACTAACACGTGCACGTCAGAGTTTCGGTGCATCGGGTATCGAGAGTTGGTAAGACGATTTGCGTGGTATCGCGAGTACTGAAATCACGATAGGGAAATTTCTGATAGAGGAAAGAGAAAAGTCATCTTTGACTGGCCATCGGGTCTCAGAGATTCGAGAGCCCAGTGATCGACCATTGGACTTGCGAAATCGTGAGTTCCGATTCCCCAATAAGTAAAGAAGAGGGGGATTACGCGAAGAGATTTGTGGGAGCAGATTTCCCGATAGGGAAATAGAAGAACCTTGGTGTTCTTCAGGCCGAGAAAAGAGAAGATAATGTGAGCATGGATGCCTGCGGGTTCGACTGCATCAACTTGTTTTGTGCATGTACTGATATTGTTATGTAGGATGAATACAACATATGTTGCAACACCTTCCTGCTACGATTCTAAGTGAAATTTTAGATGTCTCAACTCAAGTACACCCATGTTCATTTCAATACCAATACAAATTACAACCCCAAATGCATTATCCATTGAAAAATGACTACAATTCCAAAGAACACTTTAAATTGTCGTAGCTTCAAATCTACCAATTGTCGCAATTCGAGAAAAATAGTCTAATGTTGAAGCTCGCAGATGGGAATTAATACTCATAAATGAAAGTGACAAAGGACAAGTTGGAGGAAAAAATAAGAACTCAACAAGCCTATCAAGTCAGCAGGAGATAATCCTTTTCTAGAGTTTGGAAAGATTTTGTAACTGGATGAGAAACCATATTTTGATGGATGTCCATCCATTATTGGTATAATTTTAGGACAATAAACATATTGTATAAAAACATCTTCTTTTTATAACTAGATGGAGAGATTAGTCATACACATACATTATGTTATTGTATCTTTTCAATTCGATAATATAAGATCATGTTCTTGCTTTCGTGTGTGTTTTTATGTGTTAGCGATCATGTGATTCTAGTGTGATCAACTAGTACCTTTTCTAAGGGGGTAGGGCCCCCTCCTTAGCCAGGTACTTCCTGTATAGTGGAAGTAGAGGTTAGTATTTTTATGTTGTTCAGTTTGATTTCCATTTGTTTTTTTATTTATTGTAACTTCATACTTGTAGTTTCAATAACAATATGTAGATGTTTATTTTAATTCACTATCATTTCAATTCATAGAATAACTTAATCTCTTCAAAAAACATTATATTGTTCGGTTTTTTTCTAGAATTAGATTCACAATATATCATTACAGTTTCTATGTGATTCGATTTTCTAGTTTGAAGGTGTAGTATGATTATTAATTTAGTTTTTTGAAAGAAGATAACTATCTGGTTTAATTTCCGCAAATCACATATTTTCTAGTTTCTATCATAATGGATTTACATTACTGCAACTCGCATGTTCTGTCATAGCCACATCTATTACTGAAATTATGAAATTTGATATTATTTGTGTATTGTGGCCTTATTTCCGCGACTCACGTTGTTGCAACTCCGCTTGTAACTACACTTTTTATTGTTTGCTTTATGGTAATTTCCATCAGATTGACATTGAGTGAAAAGACACTTAATTTTCCACAATAATATAATAACTTAATCATACTTGAGAAAGTCACCAATAGGTCATAGTACATATTTCTATTTTCCACAAGAGTGATGTTTTTTTTCCGCGAGAGTGATTTCAATTTCCGTAAGTGCGATTTATATTCCCGCAAGTGTGATTTCAATTTCTATAAGTGTGATTTATGTTATCGCAAGTCTGATTTTGATTTCCACAAGTAAGATTTCAATTCCTATAAGAGTGCTCTAATTCCTACAAAAGCAATTTAGTCTTTAGTATAATTTGTTAACTTAATTAAGTACTGTGAGCATTCAAATTATGAAGTTAAAATTTCTACAATGCCATAGTCCAACAACACTCTTCTTGGATATATTGTGCATGACATTTGGCAAGTTTCATATGAGCCTAATATGGATACATTAAATGTACAACTCTTAATTTTCTTGCTAAATTAGTTAGAAAGTAATTGGAAAGTCCGTCATTTTTTGCATCGTTGGCGGGGAACTGTCAAAAGAAGATAGTTTCATCTAGTTGTGTGGATATTTTTTTTCTTCATTCTCCTAGAATAGATGTTGTGATTCCTTTTCAGTAATTTATAGGATGTTTTTCTAATTTTGTTTTTGGCCAAAAGTAGAGACCAACAAAATATATTTGTTATCTCTTCCAAAAACCCTTAAAAACTAAGAGTGTGGGTCAATCACAAACAAGGAAGGAACACCAACAAGAAAACTAATTATCACCTACTGTCATTCTCTTTCCAAGAAGAAGCCTGAGTCATTCCATTAGGAGTTAGAGACTATACAAGGGTCTTTTCATTCTGAGAACCCATTATCCAAGGAATAGATCCACGAGCAATATTGTTTAGAAGAGTTCCTCTTTTCTAAGGAACCTCGGGAAGCATAGGATAAACCTCAAGAAGAAATGGCTCATGATTTTGTTAAGAAGGAACCCATGACCTCCAGGTTTTGAATCAAATAAATAAATGAAGAAACCAATATGAAGAACATTACTCACTCAGTGCTGCCAAACATTCATGGGATATCCAAGGAAGATCCTAATACCTTCGTCTTCAATTTCAACGTACTTTGCAGAAGCTATGACTATGTGACAGACACCAATAAATTGAAGCTATTTCCCACCACACTTAAGAGAATTGTGTTATGGTGGTTCATGGGCCCCAGAAAGGAAAACATTTGGTCATGTGACCAAATGACAAAGAAATTTATATAAAAATACCAAGACTATTGCAAGGATAAGGAAAGAAGGGAGGAAGTTTTCAATATGATGTAGCACAAAGGTGAGACATTGGAAGACTATGTCGAGTGATTAACCTATAACCTGCAAAGGGAAAAATAAGGGGACCTGGCTCCTGAAACACAACGTGTCTTATTTTTTAGAGGATTCTAAGATGATTGTATGGAATTCATCAACCTTATGAATGAGGGAGATGTCTCTCAGTTAGAATACAATATTATCTTGGAACATTTTTGTAAGTATTCCAGAGGCACATATGAAACAAGAAAATGGCCAAGAGATATTATGGAAAGGATAGGAAGGACTGTCATAAGTGAAGTAACAAGGGAAGAAATTGGGAACATGATATAGAAACTCAAGAATGACATACTCAGTTCCCTAAGATCTAGATTGGATACATTGTAGACAAAAAATAAGAAGGAAGAAATACAATGAGCATTGGCCATATTTTTACCGAGGTGCAGAATGAAGCATCTAAAAAGGGAGTGTTTGTTGGATCAGAAAAAAGTATGTGGAATATTTAGTCAAGATCACACTACACATAACTACCCATCCTTTCCTAGACTTAAGTCCATCTATCAGAAAACAAAGGAACTAGAATAGTTGCACTACGTATCTCAAAAGGGACCTGACAGCCTAAACCTGAAGGTATGATCCTAGACCAATCATAATATTTCGATTCATATTGGACTAATCCTCCTATTCAACATGCTTCTCAACCATGGGGTATTCAAAATCAACAATGGGTATCCCCTCCTAGTTATCCATGGAAACAAGAATGGAGAAATACCACCTATGGAAGACCACAAAAACCTATGACACAACCACCCATGCAATTTCTTCTGCCACCCCATATGCAGGCATATACATCCACCCCTCCTCAACCAAAACTCCATAAACAACCCATGCTTACCCCAAATAATGGGAGGCCATTACAACTAGCACAAGCTATTGGACTTGTGAACTACCTGACTTGTTCCATCTCTTCCCTAGACTATAATGATATTCACCTTAGATTTGGGAAGAATCTAGCCAAGTAACAACCTCACATTAGAATCAGAGATATAAATGAGGAAGTCCCAAGTGAAGAGTCGAAACATAAAAAAACTAAGGAACCTTCAAAAACTGAAAATACCCACCCTATCCTTTGGGACCCACCCTATCCTAAAAGGATAAATCAAGACAAACCTTCCACACAACCTGAGTTTGATTTCTTAGGAGAAATCAAGAATGTGTGAGTCAAAATACCCTTATTCCAATCCATTATGGATTTACCAGTTTATTCAAAAGAAGTATGGGAACTTTGTTTTACGAAGCCTGGTAAAAAATTAAAGTATCCCCAAATGGTTCATGTCATGGGAAAACTATCATACCTAATGATGGGAGGATTTCTTGCCACTAAGTATTTTGACCCTAGAAGTCTATTTGTTAATGTGAAAATATATAATACACTTATCAGTAACACACTAATTGACTTAGGGGCCACCATCAACATTATGACACACAATACCATGCAATCCTTAGAACTTACAGGCCTTAGCACAACCCCCATTGTACTTCAACTTGCTTATTGATCCACCTTTAAACCGGAATGGATTCTAGAATATGTAGTTATATTTTCATATTCATGGGAGTATCCCATTTCCTTCATGGTCATACATCCTAAGAAATCTCTGGTAGGGTATCCTCTAATCCCAGGATGACCACAGTTGGCCACGAATGATGCTTATATCAGTTGTCACTCAGGAAACATGACTATTTCCCATGGGAATTCCACCAAAAAATTAACTCTTTACCCTCCATCCAAACCCACTCTCGATATAAGAACACCACTTTGGGTTGATGGATAAGAAAGTGATGAAGAAGGGGAATCCCATCAATTACTATCCATATATCCATATATAAATAAGATATAAAACAGAGGATGACAAAATCAATTTTTTTATAGCCTCCTCTTCTTCTTTAGAAAACAAACATCTTCTTGAACATTTTATGAAACCCAAAAATAATATTTTTTTATCCTCCAAAATCATCTCACCCACTAAGCATGACCTCATACAAGAAAAGTACCAAGGATCCCTCATAGAAACTATAGCAATTATTCTTGGGAAAACGTTGAAAATCAACCAAGGACTGACTGAAAAATAGAAAGAGCGATTAGTTCAAGTGCTATGGAAGCATAGTGATGCCTTCACCTAGGATTACTCTGAAATGAAGGGAATCCACCCTGACCTATGTACACATAATATATATATTAAGGAATTATTCTGACCCATTCATCAAACTCAACATCATATGAACTCAACCATGGAAGACATACCATAGAATATCTAAAAAAATTGCTTACGGATAATTTTATATATCCTATTTTTGATATCCAGTGGGTTTCCTCTCTTGTAATGGTATCAAATAAAAATGGTAAATGGAGAATTTGCATAGATTATCGAGGATTGAATAAATAAACACATAAATACCACTTCCCATTACCATTTATCAACCGGGTCTTAGACACACTCGCAGGGAAGAAGTATTTATCTTTTGTCAATGACTTCAGTGGATACAAATAGATTAAAATTTCCCCTAAAGATCAAGAGAAAACAACGTTGACCTCTCCTTGGGGGACATTCTCATACTTTGTTCTACCATTTGGATTATGCAACACCCCTGCCATATTTTAGAAATTCATTATAAGCATATTGTTAGGGACCTAACCTACCTAACCCATCAAGTGGGTAGAATAATATATTTCCATGTAATAAAGGTCAATATTAATAAGGCCTAGAAATAAGGAGGAATAAGTCAAATGTAAGAAGACCTAATAGAAGCTTTTGCTTCTAGAAGGACATTCCTCTAGATTGTTCTTTTGGATAGATAGATTTAGTATAAATAGGAATAGAGGGTATTGTTGAGGGGTCCTAAATCCCTTTAACTCAACAATAGGAACCAAACCTGCCACTAAGGCCCAATTAGACTTTGCATCATTTAATAGTGGAATGATTCATCAAATCTTGTGATCCGACCAAAATAATCGATGGGCTTTACATTCTCTTGCAAAGGATTTCTCCTTCAGTTCAGATGCTCTCTTTTTTCTATTTTCTCTTAGGTGGGACTGATATAAGATAAATCCGGTATAAACCAACTAAGTGACAAAGTGGGAACAAACTTAACTACTGGAGAAGAAGCTGAGCTTGGGATAACCCTTTCACTCTAGCATGTAGACAATGATTTTCTACTATAGTCCTAGTACTAATACATTAACCATGTCGGTATTCCAATTACTAACTGAGATAAAATTTATCAGAAGAAAACATGCATGCGATATACGATGGCAAGTAAAATAATTCACTCAACTCTAATCATCAATCACATAATAACACAATGATTTATTTTCATCATTAAAGAGAAGAACTGTAAAATATTGAATCAGATAACTTATCAACAGATTTAGTAGCTCTTACTCGTTACAACATCCATTCATGAGACGAAATAAGAAATAATTATTCTCCCCGTCCAATCATACACGCATTTGATGAAAAACACAAACTTATCTCTGGTCCCAAAAGGGACTTCTCAATTAAAGGCAACTCCAAAATATTTCTTAACAAAACCAAAAAATGAGGGTCTTTGCAACAACCATCGACCCTTTCTAATAGGTCGATCCTCCTATTTATACCATACTATTACCTAAAAATAACTACTAAAGTGAAACTAAGTAAAGAAAAACTGACCACATGGTGCTTTCTTCTATCAGTCTTTCTAAAAGTCATCTTAGGATCTCACTTAAGTGGGTGACTCTTCTCGTACTTTGTCCACTTGATGAAGAGATCCTCGCATGTGTTTTCATATAAGAATATATGTTTTTCCATTGGGGCCAAGTGAATCTCTCTTATCTCTATTGCTTGTTCCTGATACTTGACTATTCTAGCACTTAACTATTGCAACCTAGCCTGAGCTTTGATTGGGTGCTCCATGAACTGTCGCACATGAACTGGAGCCGTATCTGTCACCTTTGTTATTTCCTCAGTCCATGATGAGTCTTATTTGGAGTGAGTATTGACTATGTTGCGCAAGTTAACAAATTCATCGGGTGTGCCAAACTCGAGGAAGTTGATGTCTTTCATTACTCGTTTGATCTTGATCCAAATTTTCTCACACTTGACCCATTTTTCTTATATTTCTTGATGAGGTTCCCGGGCCATTTTTTCCCAATACTCGACCGATTTATTTATGCGATCAAGTCTTCTCTCTTTCAACACCTGAATTCCATGCTCTTCTATATCTCGACCCTGTTGGACCGTACTGATATAGCCAACCCTTTCCACAACTTGTTGTGATTTCTTGTACCACCTCTCTATATCTTTGCAAGTTGCAAGTGCCATGAGGGTGTCTTCTTGAAGCTCAGATATCCTTGAGATGAATAGGTTTTTCTCATCTGTGAATTTGTTGTAGGCCTCCTGGAATTCTCTCCTTAGTAACATCGCAGCCTATGTGGTGTCCTGGTAGTATTTCGCCAAGTGGTGCAAATGTTCCAATTCCTTCATAGCAACGACCAATTCCTTTTCATCTCTTTTAGCTCTTTCCAGGGTGACATCTGTGATTTCCATCCCTGCATTGATCAATTTTGATGTCTTATGATGATCTATGTTGATCAGGTTTTCCTCCATGGTGATGAGGATGGAGAAATCTAAAGTTCTCCTCCTCTTTTTGGTGGTTCTCTAGACGATATCTTTTGTTTTCTGGCCATAAGCAATGCCATGTATGTCGGCTACTTTATCCACGGGTTCAGGTATTTGTTGATCTCCCCAGGTGAGTGTATTCCCTAGACTCCCAATGGTATATACTTGTTCAAGACTAGGTTCTTGAACTTCCTCCTTGTGTTCTGAAGGCCCAGATTCTATTTGTCGTTCATTAGGGAGTTTAGTACTGATTGAAATTGAGGCATTTGGGTTAAGCTCGGTACTTACTTGATCATCAATCATTGAGACGTTGATTTCCTACTATGTAACATCTTCCTCTTGTTCGCCCAACACTGGCATGTCCTTCATACTGTATGCTTGGATATTCGATGCATTAGGAATCTCATTGTCTAATACACTCTCGATTTCCTGTTCATTCTATGGAAGACCCTGAATTTGAGCATCGAGAGTTGAGTAAGAAATACTCTCTAGCTCTTTTTCCTCTTCGATCTGTACGTGGTTCACTAGGGATACCTTCTGGCTCTCTTCGTCATCATAAATGTTTATCAATTCTCTTAGGGGGTTTGGTGCACTTGTTCTCCCTGATTTTCCAACTATCTCCGGCTGAGTCAAAACACCTATCAGTGATTCGACTGGTGGCGCTGTGAATTCAAGGTCGTCTAACCCGGTAATTTCATCAATGTCTATTAATTCAGGGTCTCTTAGCCTCATCTAGCTTCCATTAGGGCTATCAACATGATACCTTATCATTCCCGTGAGATCTGAGTAATCTTGTAGCGATTAATTATTCGTTGTGCCTATTTTATCATGGGAAACCCTCTCTCCTGCATGTCATGAGTCATAGGGAAACCTTTGTCTTGCACTGGGGATGACAGGTGGATTTCTGTTTCTTTTTCCACTATCATTTATTCCTTGGCCCTGAGGTCCCCTTGAGAGGATTTTTCTAATATTTTATTTAGTTCATCCAAGCTCATGGCTCTGAACCTAGTCATTTTTGGGTTAGACATCCTGTCCACCACCTCGTCCTAGTCTCGGGCATTTTCTATGAAGAATTCATCTTCAAATTTAACATGGGCATATTACCAACATGACGACACTTGTGAGGCGTGTTTCAAGACTAGAACCCTTGGGTCATGTTTGCAGAATCAATCGGTTTTGAATATGAACTCTAATTGGCTCAACCCTTCCTGTTTGTATTGAGCAGTGTCCTTCACCGTGTAGAAGCCTACATTGAAACCATAAGGTATGAACGCCCTTTTCTTGTCCTTGACTAGAGTGGCGTTGTAGCCTTGTAGGATGGTCTGGTAGCATATATCCCCCACTACAAGCTGACTAGAGACATGTGTTGGTAGAATATGGGGTGCTCCAGTGGCCCCGAACACACTAATGTATGTTTCTCACTCATCCAGGCACGAGTGGCCTACTTTTGATATCATCTTTTTGGCCGCTTCCGACAGTCGTGGGCATTCTTTCTTGAAAAGAATGAAATAAATACGTGCGATGAATTCATCACAAATATGGGAGTAAGAATTATTGGACCTGTTCTCCCATGGATGCTGAAATATAGATGGAACGAGAGTTTTGCAACGTGCCAACTCAAGTTTATGCCAAAAAATATGCTTCTGACACACATGATATCTTGTAAGTATGAAGCCATGTAGAAGGCTGGTGTCTCTCCTTCCTTTGGTGTCTGGGATTGGTTTATGCAGATGCTTAGTGGTTTGTAAATGATGGCTCCCCAGTTGAAGTTTCTCCTGAAAATGGCCACTGTGTAAGCTAGAGGCATCCATGCCTTCAAAAATCTGGAGCAGTCCTTTTCCCCATACAATCAACATATTAGAGGCATCAGGTAGATGTACGACTGGCATAAGTTGGTCATATGGTACCAAATGGTTTTCTGGTTGGTGTAATTCCTATCTTATCTCCACCATGAGGCCATTAGTCAGCTGGCGTCGTGGCGCTCATAGAATTTCACAACGAAATCTGTATTCAGCCGCTCCTCGGGGTCTCAAAGTTTGTAATATTTTTGGACCTCCATTGGAAGGAATACTTCGACACACCCTCCATTTTCGTCGGTAATCAAACTTTTTTGTGTGTCTGTTTGGTAAATGAGCCACTTCAGGAGTTCTATGCAGTGGAACACCAAAGTCCTTCTTTCTACCATGTGTAGGTATGATTGTCAGATATTCAGAAAAACTTCGTCGTCGAGCTTTCTCATATCTGGGTCACTGTGAGGGATATATTCCAGGAATTCCTTGTGGTTGATCCTTTTGAAGAGTTATCCCCAATGTGGGAGTGCTACCTTATTCCCTATGCTGGCCTCTATGTCTCCAAAGGCCGAAGGTTGGTTGAAAACCTTTTTTGTAGATGTCTTAATGACTGGTTCCGACCTCAGAGTAAATTCTAATTGTTTTGTGGCCCCTAGAGGGGAGCCCTCTCCTGCCTCTGGTTATTTTATCTTTGAAACCCTCGACGATCTCCTAGTTGTTGGATTTATTGGAGGCATTGTTCCTGTGAAGCTTGCTAAACCTGGTTATTTGATACTCACGAGATCTATGTAGCTTTCGTCTTGCTCGTCTAAGTTCTCCAGATGCTCTGAAACGTCTTTGCATGCAGAATGGTTTCATTTACAATGGATCAAGAGAATTTAAACCAGGGAATAACTTACCATGTCACATCAACCATTTAATTCGGGTGATGAGTGGAATTCAAACAAAATCTTCCGTCAAATATCTGCAACTTGAATTCATTGTGGGTTGATGATGGAGGCATGGAGGGTGAAGTGGTCTATCAGTAATTTTAAATGGTTGTTTTGATTCACACACGAAGTAGAAACTAATGGAGGATTTGGAATTAATTCATCCCTTAAATGCTCCGAATCTAATTGTATCTAGCGCTAAAACGTCCCATCATGTCACTTTCTCAGTGGGTGGATTGGGGATCGGGGATGCACTATGATTGTTTTTGTCAATGTCCCTCGCAAAATCTTTGATGTCGATCGATCTCATCGTACAATGATGATGTGGAAAAACTGACTCGGAGGTGTGACTTTGACCTAAGGAACCAAAAATGACTTAGGATAAAACTAGACCATACAGTTCTCCAATATGGCAAAGACACATGCCATTGAAGATAGGTGGCTTAATCTGTGTGTATTAATCATAGTCGGGGTTTTCATTAAGTCATTAGGTTTAAAACATACCTTAAAGTGTCGATGATGAAAAGTATATGGGATTAGCGATGGGAAATACCTATTACATGTTTTCCTACAGGTTAGCCTCATTGAGAAAGTCTCGATGTTGAAGAGCATCGAGA
>JASDQU011404499.1:67188-84738 GCA_032191745.1 Picea mariana
TATCATACCTAATGATGGGAGGATTTCTTGCCACTAAGTATTTTGACCCTAGAAGTCTATTTGTTAATGTGAAAATATATAATACACTTATCAGTAACACACTAATTGACTTAGGGGCCACCATCAACATTATGACACACAATACCATGCAATCCTTAGGACTTACAGGCCTTAGCACAACCCCCATTGTACTTCAACTTGCTTATTGATCCACCTTTAAACCGGAATGGATTCTAGAATATGTAGTTATATTTTCATATTCATGGGAGTATCCAATTTCCTTCATGGTCCTACATCCTAAGATGTCTCTGGTAGGGTATCCTCTAATCCCAGGATGACCACAGTTGGCCACGAATGATGATTATATCAGTTGTCACTGAGGAAACATGACTATTTCCCATGGGAATTCCACCAAAAAATTAACTCTTTACCCTCCAGCCAAACCCACTCTCGATATAAGAACACCACTTTGGGTTGATGGATAAGAAAGTGATGAAGAAGGGGAATCCCATCAATTAATATCCATATATCAATATATAAATAAGATATAAAACAGAGGATAACAAAATCATTTTTTTTATAGCCTCCTCTTCTTCTTTAGAAAACAAACATCTTCTTGACCATTTTATGAAACCAAAAAATAATATTTTTTTATTCTCCAAAATCATCTCACCCACTAAGCATGACCTCGTACAAGAAAAATACCAAGGATCCCTCATAGAAACTATAGAAATTATTCTTGGGAAAATGTTGAAAATCAACCAAGGACTGACTGAAAAATAGAAAGAGCGATTAGTTCAAGTGCTATGGAAGCATAGTGATGCCTTCACCTAGGATTACTCTGAAATGAAGGGAATCCACCCTGACCTATGTACACATGATATATATATTAAGGAAGGATTCTGACCCATTCATCAACCTCAACATCATATGAACTCAACCATGGAAGACATACCATAGAATATCTAAAAAAATTGCTTATGGATAATTTTATATATCCTATTTTTGATATCCAGTGGGTTTCCTCTCTTGTAATGGTATCAAATAAAAATGGTAAATGGAGAATTTGCATAGATTATCGAGAATTGAATAAATAAACACATAAATACCACTTCCCATTACCATTTATCAACCGGGTCTTAGACACACTCGCAGGGAAGAAGTATTTATCTTTTGTCAATGACTTCAGTGGATACAAATAGATTCAAATTTCCCCTAAAGATCAAGAGAAAACAACGTTGACCTCTCCTTGGGGGACATTCTCATACTTTGTTCTACCATTTGGATTATGCAACACCCCTGCCATATTTTAGAAATTCATTATAGGCATATTGTTAGGGACCTAACCTACCTAACCCATCAAGTGGGTAGAATAATATATTTCCAGGTAATAAAGGTCAATATTAATAAGGCCTAGAAATAAGGAGGAATAAGTCAAATGTAAGAAGACCTAATAGAAGCTTTCGCTTCTAGAAGGACATTCCTCTAGATTGTTCTTTTGGATAGATAGATTTAGTATAAATAGGAATAGAGGGTATTGTTGAGGGGTCCTGAATCCCTTTAACTCAACAATAGGAACCAAACCTTCCACTAACGCCCAATTAGACTTTGCATCATTTAATAGTGGAATGGTTCTTCAGATCTTGCGATCCGACCAAAATAATCGATGGGCTTTACATTCTCTTGCAAAGGATTTCTCCTTCAGTTCATATGCTCTCTTTTTTCTGTTTTCTCTTAGGTGGGACTGATATAAGATAAATCCGGTATAAATCAACTAAGTGACAAAGTGGGAACAAACTTAACTACTGGAGAAGAAGCTGAGCTTGGGATAACCCTTTCACTCTAGCATGTAGACAATGATTTTCTACTACAGTCCTAGTACTAATACGTTAACCATGTGGGTATTCCAATTACTAACTGAGATAAAATTTATCAGAAGAAAACATGCATGCGATAAACGATGGCAAGTAAAATAATTCACTCAACTCTAATCATCAATCACATAATAACACAATGATTTATTTTCATCATTAAAGACAAGAACTGTAAAATATTGAATCAAATAACTTATCAACAGATTTAGTAGCTCTTACTCGTTACAACATCCATTCATGAGATAAAATAAGAAATAATTATTCTCCCCGTCCAATCATACACGCATTTGATGAAAAACACAAACTTATCTCTGGTCCCAAAAGGGACTTCTGAATTAAAGGCAACTCCAAAATAGTTCTTAACAAAACCAAAAAGTGAGGGTCTTTGCAACAACCATCGACCCTTGCTAATAGGTCGATCCTCCTATTTATAACATACTATTAACTAAAAATAACTACTAAAGTGAAACTAAGTAAAAAAAAACTGACCACATGGTGCTTTCTTCTATCAGTCTTTCTAAAAGTCATCTTAGGATCTCACTTAAGTGGGTGACTCTTCTCGTACACTGTCCACTTGATGAAGAGATCCTCGCATGTGTTTGCATATAAGAATATATGTTTTTCCATTGGGGCCAAGTGAATATCTCTTATCTCTATTGCTTGTTTCTGATACTTGAATATTCTAGCACTTAATTATTGCAACCTAGCCTAAGCTTTGATTGGGTGCTCCATGAACTATCACACATGGACTACACCTTTGTTATTTCCTCAGTCCATGATGAGTCTTATTTGGAGTGAGTATTGACTATGTCGCGCAAGTTGACAAATTCATCGGGTGTGCCAAACTCGAGGAAGTTGATGTCTTTCATTACTCGTTTGATCTTGATCCAAATTTTCTCACACTTGACCCATTTTTCTTGTATTTCCTGATGAGGTTCCCGGGCCATTTTTTCCCAATACTCGACCGATTTATTTATGCGATCAAGTCTTCTCTCTTTCAACACCTGAATTCCATGCTCTTTTGTATCTCAACCCTATTGGACCGTACTGATATAGCCAACCCTTTCCACAACTTGTTGTGATTTCTCGTACCACCTCTCCATATCTTTGCAAGTTGCAAGTGCCATGAGGGTGTATTCCTAAAGCTCAGATATCCTTGAGATGAATAGGTTTTTCTCATCTGTGAATTTGTTGTAGTCCTCCTAGAATTCTCTCCTTAGTAACACCGCAGCCTATGTGGTGTCCTAGTAGTATTTCGCCAAGTGGTGCAAATGTTCCAATTCCTTCATAGCAATGACCAATTCCTTTTCATCTCTTTTATCTCTTTCCAGGGTGACATCTGTGATTTCCATCCCTGCATTGATCAATTTTGATGTCTTATGATGATCTATGTTGATCAGGTTTTCCTCCATGGTGATGAGGATGGAGAAATCTAAAGTTCTCCTCCTCTTTTTGGTGGTTCTCTAGACGATATCTTTCATTTTTTGGCCATAAGCGATGCCATGTATGTCGGCTACTTTATCCACGAGTTCAGGTATTTGTTGATCTCCCCAGGTGAGTGTATTCCCTAGACTCCCAATGGTATATACTTGTTCAAGACTAGGTTCTTGAACTTCCTCCTTGTGTTCTGAAGGCCCAGATTCTATTTGTCGTTCATTGGGGAGTTTAGTACTGATTGAAATTGAGGCATTGGGGTTAGGCTCAATACTTACTTGATCATCAATCATTGAGACGTTGATTTCCTACTATGTAACATCTTCCTCTTGTTCGCCCAACACTGGCCTGTCCTTCATACTGTATGCTTGGATATTCGATGCATTAGGAAGCTCATTGTCTAATACACTCTCGATTTCCTGTTCATTCTATGGAAGACCCTGAATTTGAGCATCGGGAGTTGAGTAAGAAATATTCTCTAGCTCTTTTTCCTCTTCGATCTGTACGTGGTTCACTAGGGATACCTTCTGGCTCTCTTCGTCATCATAAATGTTTATCAATTCGCTTAGGGGGTTTGGCGCACTTGTTCTCCCTGATTTTCCAACTATCTCCGGCTGAGTCAAAACACCTATCAGTGATTTGACCGGTGGCGCTGTGAATTCAAGGTCGTCTAACCCGGTAATTTCATCAATGTCTATTAATTCAGGGTCGCTTGGCCTCATCTAGCTTCCATTAGGGTTATCGACATGATACCTTATCATTCTCGTGAGATATGAGTAATCTTGTAGCGATCAATTATTCGTTGTGCCTATTTTATCATGAGAAACCCTCTCTCCTGCATGTCATGAGTCATAGGGAAACCTTTGTCTTGCACTGGGGATGACAGGTGGATTTCTGTTTCTTTTTCCACTATCATTTATTTCCTGGCCCTGAGGTCCCCTTGAGCGGATTTGTCTAATATTTTATTTAGTTCATCCAAGCTCATGGCTCTGAACCTAGTCATTTTTGGGTTAGACATCCTTTCCACCACCTCGTCCTAGTCTCGGGCATTTTCTATGAAGAATTCATCTTCAAATTTAACATGGGCATATTACCAACATGACGACACTTGTGAGGCGTGTTTCAAGACTAGAACCCTTGGGTCATGTTTGCAGAATCAGTCGGTTTGGAATATGAACTCTAATTGGCTCAACCCTTCCTGTTTGTATTGAGCGGTGTCCTTCACCGTGTAGAAGCCTACATTGAAACCATAAGGTATGAACGCCCTTTTCTTGTCCTTGACCAGAGTGGCGTTGTAGCCTTGCAGGATGGTCTGGTAGCATATATCCCCCACTACAAGCTGACCAGAGACATGTGTTGGTAGAATATGGGGTGCTCTAGTGGCCCCGAACACACTAATGTATGTTTCTCACTCATCCAGGCACCAGTGGCCTACCTTTGATATCATCTTTTTGGCCACTTCCGATAGTCGCGGGCATTCTTTCTTGAAAAGAATGAAATAAATACGTGCGATGAATTCATCACAAATATGGGAGTAAGAATTATTGTACCCGTTCTCCCATAGAATGCTGAAATATAGATGGAACGGGAGTTTTGCAATGTGCCAACTCAAGTTGATGCCAACAAATATGCTTCTGACACACATGATATCTTGTAAGTATGAAGCCATGTAGAAGGCTGGTGTCTCTCCTTCCTTTGGTGTCTGGGATTGGTTTATGCAGATGCTTAGTGGTTTGTAAATGATGGCTCCCCAGTTGAAGCTTCTCCTGAAAATGGCCACTGTGTAAGCTAGAGGCATCCATGCCTTCGAAAATCTAGAGCAGTCCTTTTACCCATACAATCAGCATATTAGAGGCATCAGGTAGATGTACGACTGGCATAAGTTGGTCATATGGTACCAAATGGTTTTCTGGTTGGTGTACTTCCTATCTTATCTCCACCATGAGGCCATCAGTCAGCTGGCGTCGTGGCACTCATAGAATTTCACAATGAAATCTGTATTTAGCCGCTCCTCGGGGTCTCAAAGTTTGTAATATTTTTGGACCTCCACTGGAAGGAATACTTCGACACACCCTCCATTTTCGTCGGTAATCAAAAAAATTTGTGTGTCTGTTTGGTAAATGATCCACTTCAGGAGTTCTATGCAGTGGAACACCAAAGTCCTTCTTGCTACCNTCATATCTGGGTCACTGTGAGGGATATATTCCAAGAATTCCTTGTGGTTGATCCTTTTGAAGAGTTCTCCCCAATGTGGGAGTGATACCTTATTCCCTATGCTGGCCTCTATATCTCCAAAGGCAGAAGGTTGGTTGAAAACCTTCTTTGTAGATGTCTTAATGACTGGTTCTGACCTCAGAGTAAATTCTAATTGTTTTGTGGCCCCTAGAGGGGAGCCCTCTCCTACCTATGGTTATTTTAGCTTTGACACCCTCGACGATCTCCTAGTGGTTGGATTTATTGGAGGCATTGTTCCTGTGAAGCTTGCTAAACCTGGTTATTTGATACTCACGAGATCTTTGTAGCTTTCGACTTGCTCGTCTAAGTTCTCCAGATGCTCTGAAACGTCTTTGCACGCATAATGGTTTCGTTTACAATGGATCAAGAGAATTTAAACCATGAAATAACTTACCATGTCATATCAACCATTTAATTCAGGTGATGAGTGGAATTCAAACAAAATCTTCCGTCAAATATATGCAACTTGAATTCATTGTGGGTTGATGATGGAGGCATGGAGGGTGAAGTGGTCTATCGGTAATTTTAAATGGTTGTTTTGATTCACACACGAAGTAGAAACTAATGGAGGATTTGGAATTAATTCATCCCTTAAATGCTCCGAATCTAATTGTATCTAGTGCTAAAACGTCCCATCATGTCACTTTCTCAGTGGGTGGATTGGGGATCGGGGATGCACTATGATTGTTTTTGTCAATGTCCCTCGCAAAATCTTTGATGTCGATCGATCTCATCGTACAATGATGAT
Organism: Picea mariana; assembly: GCA_032191745.1. NCBI lineage: Eukaryota > Viridiplantae > Streptophyta > Pinopsida > Pinales > Pinaceae > Picea > Picea mariana. Next base: position 73,480 of record JASDQU011404499.1, read on the forward strand.
GTGGAAAAACTGAATCGGAGGTGTGACTTTGACCTAAGGAACCAAAAATGACTCAGGATAAAACTAGACCATACAGTTCTCCAATATGGCAAAGACACGTGCCATTGAAGATAGGTGACTTAATCTGTGTGTATTAATCATAGTCGGGGTTTTCATTAAGTCATTAGGTTTAAAACATACCTTAAAGTGTCGATGATGAAAAGTATATGGGATTAGCGATGGGAAATACCTATTACATGTTTTCCTACAGGTTAGCCTCATTGAGAAAGTCTCGATGTTGAAGAGCATCGAGAATCAGAGATCGGGGAAAACTCTTTAGTGTGGTCAAAATGTTCATCGTGATTCGGTCTTCTCCGAATTTGACAAGTGCGTTGGGTATCGGTTATTTGTGAAATAGTTTGCTTCTTATTTAATGTTTAATCCCTTCACCTTTTACCAATGTCGAAGGGAATCAGTTGTCGGTGATATCTGTATGTAATACTTGTCGTGAAACAAAAATTCCTTTATCCGATACCGGTTAAGATCGATGCTCGACAACTGAGGTTTTTCAAGTGATTCTTTTTCACCTCTTGATTTCTTCCGATGCCGAATCTTGAGTGCATTAGGTGAAGTGTTTTGGTTGTTGATTCCTTAAGTAAGTGTTAATCCTGTTTAATTAATGGGGTTTCATAAAGTTATAAAAACTTGAATAGCTACTGAGAGTCAAGAGAAAAATAAAAGACAAAAAATTTCTCAAAAGGAAATCAAATTCAGACGGTGCAAAGATCAAGTGGTACCCAAAAAGTGAAAAATTGACATAGGATTTTTAGGGTGTGTTGAGTGCTCAATAGATGGCAACTTACTGGGTGAAAGTAGAAATTTTTTTCCTTCCTTGGGCTCGGCTGATGCAAAAGTTGTTTAGGAACTTAACTAGTTTTCATCAGAGCTTCTTTTACCCTTGCATTTGGAATTTCCCTGGTTGATGCATCTGGTCTTGCTTGTGGGTTTTTTAACCTTTATTCTATATTCTTTTCCTTTAATCTTGAATCACACCCCCTTTTGAAAAGAGTCTAGTAAATAATTCAATGGCACTAGGCATTTTAGTTACCCTTATTCATTTTCTATGGTGTTGCTTCGCTACCAGCGAGCATCCATATCCCCGGTGAAGTCACCCCGACGTCATAGACCTTGCTCTGTTGTCGATGAGTGTCGATAGCCCCGACGGAGATATATGTATACCATCTCCTAATGTGCACTCATTTGATATAGTTGACTTTTATTTCGGCATAATTCCCTGAGCGAGCAAAAGAGGAAGATGTCTGCTATTTGCAAAAAATGAGATGGTTAAGGTGAAACTCACTAGTTTTGTTTCTGAGGTGCATGTAGTCTTTCCATCTTATAATCTTTCCCTTAAGGTTTTACCATGCCACTAAGAAGACACTTCCTCATTTCTCCAAAGTTGTTCATCTGTGCAGGCTTAAATAGAGAATCCCTTGAAACAACCACATGTGCCTCAACGTTTCTTGTGTTCGTATGTGAGCGACGAGTTAGGAACATAGTTCTCTATGTCACATGATTTGAGGTCAACCATTGTCTTTTTAAACCCAATATTTCAAAAGTTCAGAAGAACAATTGAAAAATATAAAACAAAAATGTATAAATGCAAAAGACACATCGACGCATCTAAAATAAACATAGAAGATACATTATTTTTTTATTATTTTTAATGAAAATATTGTTTTAGGGCTTGGCCATTCAGTAGGAGAGCATCAGGTTCCCCCCTTAGATTTTGTAGTCGATATGTGCCTGATCCAATATTCTCGGCCACCTGGAAAGGTCTAATCCATAGATTATGAAGCTTAGAATGTTTTCCTTTAGGCTCATTTTCTCTGTCCCACATTAGTATGAAGCCTCCTACTTCAAAATTCTTCTTGTTGGCCTTATGCTTATCTAACCACCTTTTAAATATCTGCTGGTGGGATATGAACTTTGATTTAGCCTTCTCCCTTTCTTATTATAACATGAGTAGGGTGTTAATTATTTGTTGTAATATTGATGAGGGCTACCCTCTAGACTCTTGAGCAAGTTGAAGAGATGGAAGATATAGCCCGTTCGCGAGAATGGATTCCTGTTGATATACTAGAAAGTATGGGGAATTCCCTATAGATTTCTTGGGTGTGACTCTGGCGGCCCATAAATCATTATGAAGTGAATTATGCCAATTTCTCTGGTTGTCTGCAGTTGTTTTCTTTAATATTCTTACTAGATTCTTATTAGTTGATTCTACAACTTCGTTTCCCTGTGCATAATAGTTTACAAAGTATCTAATTATGATTCCTTTTTCTAGAGAAAAATTCGTTAATAAGGTGGAAGAAAAGTAAGCTGCATTATCAAAAACAAGGACAAAAGGGACATCGAACCTTGTGATTAGTTGTTGTTCTATGAATTGGATTATTACCTCCTCATTTACATGAGTCAGAGGGATGTCCTCTACCCATTTCATGAAATAATTAGTGATGGTAAGTATGTACTTGTGTTGTTTTGAAGAACTTGGTGTAATTTCTCCTATGATATATAACCCCAATTGCTCAAAAGGCCTAGAAACGACCATCGATTGGAGTGGGACAACTTCTCTCTTCTCCCTTCCGACACTTATTTTACAAGTCTTATAGTTTCTAGCGTATGTGTCAGCATATTTGAATAAAGTAGGAAAGTAATAGCCATCTCTCAATATCTTATGAGTTGTGGTGTTTCCTTCAAAATGTCCATCGACGAGACCATCATGGATTTCTTTTAGAACTTTGTATGCATCTTCACGTTCGAGACATCTTAGAAGTACCCCATCATAATTCACCCAGAAGAGTACCAAATTTATGAGGAGATATTGCGCAGATTTTAACCTAAGAGCTCTCCTTTCCCTAGGGTTTAGTTTTTCTGGGCACTTCCCATGATGCATGAGATAAATTAGTTTCTCATACTAGGACTCTTTCCCTAGGGAGATGTATGAAGCTTCACTACACCACAATTCCAATTCGTTCTCCCATACGGGGTCATGATTTACTTGGTCCTAGGCTTCAACTTCTAGTTTTCATAACCCTTGTCCCTTAACCAGTTTAGCGGGTTTTATATCTAGGTAAAATTCTTGGACTACTTCCATCCAATTTTCTCTTCTTTTCCCCATCTCCTGTTGAGTAAATAGGGATCAGACTGCAGGGTGAGGCACGAAGACTTTGGTATGGTTCTTGAGGATGTAAGATATGAAATGTTTTACTGTCTTGTATACCGCATAGTCTTTCTTATCTATAGCAGGGTAATTTAGTTTATCCCCTTGGAGATTAGTGCTCAGGAATGACATCGGGTCCTCATTATTATCATCATCCTTCTGAGTTAATACTGCGGCTAACGATTGGTCGGAGGCAAAAGTATAGAGGAAGAAATCTTTGTTAAAATCGAGGCTTCACAATACTGGGGCTTGAGATATTGTAGTCTTAATACTACTTAAATCCTTATTTCACTCATCATCCCACTTAAACTCAACATCTTTATGGATCATTTTTTGTAGGGGTTTGATAGTTTCCATGAAATCGACAGTGAATTTCCTCACAAAGTTGATTTTCTCGAAGAATGATTGCATAGCCTTTTTGTTGTGGGTTAATGGAATCTGAGATATAGCCTTAATCCTTTATGGATATATGTGAATGCCTACTTGAGATATAATGTGGCCTAACAACTTACCTTCCTCGACACCGAAAATATTTTTCTTAGGGTTTAAGTATATACTGTATTTCCTACACCTTTCGAAAGTCTAGGTTAAATGTTGGATGCCATCTTCTTTGCTCTTTGAATACATAATCACGTCATCCAAATAAACTACTACACACTTGTTGACCAATCCCCAAAATGCTACGTCCATGGCTCTTTGGAAGGTCACTCCTGCATTGATCAACCCAAAGGGCATGCATTTGTAAGTGAAGGTTCCCCACTTGGTTTGGAAGGTGGTTTTCAAGTGGTCTTCTTTTGAAACTTTTACCTATTTGTAACTTGAGAAATCATCGAGAAAGGAAAAAATTTTAGAGCCAGATATGGTCTGCAGGAGTTTCTCCATTGGTGGGACTGGGTAGTTTTCCTTTTCTAAAGATATGTATAGATTTTTGAAATCTACTCATAGGTGGATCTCCCCAAACTTTTTCCTTATAGGAACCAAATTTCCTACCCATGCAGAGTGTCTATTCTGGAAGATAATTTTGGCATATAATTATTTCTTTAACTCTTGACGCATGAGAGGATCTAGGGATGGGTGGTACTTCTAGAGATTCTGTTGGAAGGGTTTTACTTCAATATTTAAAGGGATAGTGTGTTGAATGATATGAGTATCATTCATTTTCATATCTCGATAGGACCACGTAAAGACATATTGGTAATGTCAGAAAAGTTTGATATAGTCCTTCCTTTCCTGTTTAGATATTGTCTTGTCTAGGTTTACGTTTTTTGGGTTTTACGGGATTTCAAGATTTATAGTTTCGTGAATGGGATAGGAACTACCAATATTTGTGTTTTTTGACCCTTTAAATATTTCCTTTAGGTCAAAAAGGTTTTCTAAATTTGATATTCCCTTCAGTATCCTGTGAGACTTCAATTTGTCATTTGGTTGATCTATATGAGGGTCGGTTTCTGTTGATTGTTCCTTGAATACTTCATCATCAATAGCCAAGTCTTTGAAGTTATCTTGGTTAGTCAAAAATGTTATGATCTGTTCATATCCTTCAAATACCTTCCAATTAGAAATATTGTTGGGCACCGATGGTTTGTAGAGAAATTCCACCGTAAACTGAGAGGCTTCATAATCTTCTAGAGGTGATGGCCTTGAAGCAACGGTGGCCAGGCAATCAACAAGAGTGTTTTTTACTCCAGGACTCAATGTAATGTTGAAAGCTTCAAAATACTCTATTACCATGTGTACTTCCTATTGGAAATACTTTAGGTGCAGAGAATTGCAATGTATGGTTTTCCTTACTTGTCTAACAATGATTTCAGAATCTTCGAAAACCTTCAATTGTTTGATGTTTAAGTCTATGGTTTTCTTTATCCCCTGTACTAGAGCTTCATACTGGCAGTGTTTTTTTTGCATTCGAACTCTATTCTACAAGAGAGGAAATGTCGTTTAACTTTCGGATCAATGAGGATGCACTCTACCCCAGACCCTTCTTGCAATTTAGATCCATCAAAGTATAAGGTCCAAACATGTGGGAAAAATCTATCATCTTCCTCTTTCTTGTCACTTTCCTCTTTTCCTCTTGTTTGTTATGTGATTTCTAGTGCAAGTTCTTGGCAGAAGAGGGTTTCCTTCGTCGTTGTCGACAATTCCTCTCGAAAAATCATTTCATAGTTTTGAGTAAGAGGGACATCAGATGAGAGAGGGGAGAAGTTATCGAAGTAGGAATGATAAGAATAATTTTCTAGCATAGGGAAATCTGTCGATGAGGGCTCATTTAGGGTTTCTAAGTCAGTGACAGTATGTTTTAGATATCTTTCCTTATCAATTCTGATCATATTCGTGTGTCCCTTTAATGGTAGAAAAAGGTTTTCCCATTCTGTACTGAAGTATCCGTTTAACTTCTCAGACCAATCTTGACTTAATAACAATCCATAAGCTTCTGGGATATCTACTACAATGATGTAAATCACTTGCAAAAATTTAGGATGTGTCATTATTCTAATCATTGTTGTAGGAAAATCTCCCTGCGGACAGGTAGATTGCCTCAAAGAGATAGACCCTACTCTAAGACAGAAAGTGCTTAACGTGGACACTGACTCCCTTTCAAATCCATACAAACTAGCACATGAGAAGGAAGGAGAACAACAGTACCTTTTTATCGATGTTTGTCCCTGCATGCTCCAAATCGAGCTCTGAACTCTCACTCCTCACTGAGTCTTGTAGACAAACAAAGTACGACCGCTTCCTACTCTATTGATGTTAGCTTGAAAATAGATCTATCTATCAATGATAGGTTCATGTGAAATCAGACACAAACTAGAAAGAAACAGGCCAAGCGTGTCATATTGATGAGAATAACAATAGTTGTACTTAAAATCGTAGATGCGAATGCGACAGCTTCGTCAAGTCCCCTTTGTCTAACCCTTTCTCGAAAGATCCACAAACTGGATAACAACAACTTCACTGATCACTCTCCTTTGGCTGACTATGTGTTTTCTATGAGATCATAGGTTTCATGCTAGCAATTCTTCCCCATCAGCTCCGTTCCAGCACCACTTATGAGATCATAAGTTTGGTGTGATTCTCCTTTTTCCATCTTCTTTCACCATTAGAAAGATTTCTTATATAGCCTTGGAGAGGCTCTAACCACTTGAGATATCCTTGGGGAAGTTGAGGATTTTCCTCCTTTAGTTGAGGATCTGCCCTAAGATCATGGTTGGACTAGGGATTCGAATCCAACTGCCTTCCAAGAATGAAAATATCCTTCCCCCATTCATCTCAACAACTTAACAACTGCCCAGAATAGGTAGCACTCCCTCAAAAGGGCCATCAGGGCGTTGTAGCACTCCCTAGTAGTCTTTAGGGGGGCGCTAGCGCTTTCAAAATCTATAGCACTCCCTTAAAAGGGCTAGGGGAGATTTATAACGCTCCCTGATAGTGTAAGGGGGAGCACTGATGCTCCAAGATAGTGTAAGGGGGAGTGCTCCCCTCCAAAACTCAGGTTTTGAGGTGTTTTCAGATGGCAAAAGGTTTGCAAGTCTGTTGACTCATTTCTCCTCTTCCAAATCAAATGTTTGAGGTATTTCAAATGTCCTTCTCATGTCGTTATAGGCACGACATAGGCATCATGGTAGTATGCTTCCCTAACACTTGCGACACTTGTGAGAAACATGCAACACTTGTTACACTTGTAATGACGACACTTGCGACACTATCGAAGTGAGTAATTTTGATGTGCAACAGATTGCCCCCTAAAGTATGAAGTTAGAAGACGAAATGATGAATGAAATACTTTGTAGAATTTCAAGCAAGGGTATAGACTCGAAGAACCTAACGGAAGCTGCACACAAACATCCAGCAAATATCATGACCTATTTCAAAACACAAGGCAGGCATACCTATGCTTGGGTGATCAAGACTTGCAAGATATGGCCACCATAAAATACACTGNTTCTTACCAATCCCAATGTGGTACGATTCTAACCATGTGAATAGATGTCCTGATGTCGAACATGGCAAAAACCACTTGATTATCGGTCAATGGTGTGAACCGTTAACAAGTGCGAGGGAAATCACCATTAATGTCAATGATTCCCAAGGTACACTAGTACATTCTAGTGAATGTGAATGAATGAGCTAGAGTCGACCATCCGTGGAATCTTTCGATCAGAGGTCAATGATTTAAACCTACTGTCGAACGTGAGGAGGCCTGCCATTGAGGCATGCAGGTCCCAAAGTACTAACTGGTTTCTAACCCTAATTCTTGGATAATGTGTTGAAGTCAACAGGAATAGACTTTTCGAGGGAGGGCCTTGATGTATCCCCCATTAACGACACAAAATGGACATGGTGATGTAATTGGCAGATCAAATGGACATGGACTAACACAGGTTTTGAGGCAATATATTTGGGATGGATGACTCTAGAGGCGGATACTTCCCTTGAACACTGAGGCACAACAACAAAACATGACATGGACCAAAACTTGATGATGCAGTGGATGTTGTGACTTGCGTCGGGTGATCCAAAGGAGTGAAAGGAACTCAAAGGATTGGCTCAGTGTAGAGGTTCAGTAGATTATGATGCATGCAAATGACAAAGTGTCGTGTTCAAGGGTGACTCTAAGAATTGCTAGATAATGTTCTCAAGAGACTGCTTGGCTTGCTCCTTTCAATTTTTCCCCCATCCAGATAGACGAGTACCTCTTTTTGATTTAATGAGCTCGAGGAGGATAACACATGCTCGATATAACTCACCTTCGGTAAGTTCCTCTTCCTTTGTTTAATGAACTGAAAGAAGTAAGGGATCGGTCCCATATGGGCCTGTCTATGTGTGTTTTAACGAGTCCAAAGATAGAAAACTTGAACATTTTTCGAGATTATATAGTTTGGAAAAACACTTAAAAGAGAACTCTCTCAGTTCCTTTTTCGTACAGTAGTCTAACGAGACTGAAAAAGGGGTAAACTATCGCTTGAAAGACACCCTTTCTGACCTTTTAACGAGTGTGAAAGGAAGCAAGGTCACTCGACAATCTTTTCATATTTAGAGACTCTGAGAAGGGTTTAAAGTAGACTCCAGGGGGGTTCCTTTTTCGTGTGTTTGTGTATCCGTATGGGTCTGAAAAAGAGATAAAAGTTTACCCGGTTGCATTCTCATGTATTTACGAGCATGAGAAAGAACAAAGACTAAGCTCTATATGCCCCCAGCTTGAAAGCTGGTGGCTTGACTCTAGAATGATCAACAGAGGCTGGAGACATGCCCCCCAAGCTTCAATTCAATCACTGACTTTGAGGTTGTCACCAATTTTTGTGCTAGATGGAGAAAAAGGATACAGGTGGATGAAATGAAGGTGCAAAAATGAGACCTAATGAAAGACTCGATGCGACATCTACAAGATCTGGCAAAAGACTCGACTTGAAGGTAGAGGTGATTGTTTCATTTTTTAACGAGCTTGACATAGGAAAAGAACTATGCTCAAGGTTCCAGGTTCGATCCCCAGATTGTTGTTTCATTGTTTAACGAGCTTGCTACAGAGAAGAAAACTATGCTCAAGACCTCTGTTTCATTTTTTAATGAGCTTGCCACAGAGAAGGGAAACTATGCTCGTGACCTCTGTTTCATTTTTTAATGAGCTTTCCACAGAGAAGAGAAGCTATGCTCTTGGTCGCTTCTTGATCATGGCTTCCGAGAGGATAATGCTCTGGAAGGATACCATGTCAAGGGACAAAACGTGGTCATGGCCTCTAGGAAATCTTCACTGGATGGAAGACAATCACTCTGGAAGGAACACATGTCGAGGGTCGTGATAGGGGTAAGGAGATCAGGCTCCAATAACCCTACCGAAGAGATCACCATGTCAACTACCGGATCCAAATCATCGGAATTTGAGGTCATGGGAGACAATGCCACATAATTGACATGCGGCAGGGGTGATACTGTCTGCATATAGGAGCCACTTAGGGAGGTAACCTAGTCGGGGCCGATGAATGAAAGTTGATCAATAGTCACAATTCTTCCATCGTGAGGAAAATATATCACACGGAAAAGAGTGGATACAATAGCTTTCATGGAATATACATAATCCCACCCAAGGAGTAAAGCGAAATCCAAGGGGTCTCGAACTACCATGACATCGATAAAGACAGTTTTCCCTCCCAAAGTTATAAGAAACTAAGGAAGGATCCCTAAAGGTTGACTAGTTCTTCTGTTAAAAGCTAACAGATTCTGTGTAACTGGTGCAAGCTGCGGACAACCCAAAGTGTACCAAGCGATAGAAGACAAAATACTAACGGATGCACCTTCATCTATCAGCGTTTGAGGAATGTCCCGACCACAAACCTGTACTGTAATCTAGAAAGGAATGTGAGAGGGAAGACAAGGTCCAGTTAGCACACCCAAATCAAAAAGGATGGCTTCAGTACTTGGAGGGGGTTCCTTAGGAGAAGGAGGAATGCCCCCCGGTATGGTAGAGTCTGTATTAATGAGAAAAACATGGGCAGTATCGGGTTTACTCTCTAGAAGGAGAGTAGGATCGACCGATGATTAGATTGGATCAACCAATGGTGGACTTGGATAGACCACTTTGGCACTCTTCAGAGGAAGAGTGGGACTAACCGAGGAATGGACTGGATTAGTCACTTTGACATTCCTCAATGGAGGAATGGGATCGATCGATGGTGAAACTGGATCGACTACTTTGGCACTCTTCAGAGGAAGAGTGGGACTGAGTGATGAAGGGTCTGGATCAGTCACTTTGACATTCCGAAACAAAAGAATGGGATTGATCGATGGAGAAACGGGATCGACCACTTTGGTGTCACTCTTTTGATGAAGAGCGGGGCTGATCGATGATGGAACTGGATCAACTACTTGGGTTTTTGGTTTAATCGAGGAGGAAACTAGATTGACCACCTGATCAATTGGAATGACCGAGGATGGAACTGGATTGACCAGTCCATCAACCAACAATGGGTCGGAGGAAAGCTTATGATAACTTTTTGGAAGTTGAAGTTTTTCCAAAAGAGNCTCGTCCATGCGAGGACAAAGGTGAGAGTAATGATTACCTTTACACAACATGCAAGGGAACTTGACAGTTTTCTTCTTCCTACCAACCTTAATGTCACTAGTTGATGGGGTATCATCGACATGACCGATAGAGGTTGATGATGTGGAGGACCACATTTCTAAGACCTGGGTAAGACCGGGGAAATCTCTCAGAAAATTGTCACCCTCACAAAGGCTGCAAGGGAATATGGGTTTTGGATTCTTCTATTTAATCTTGTTGACCTCATCAACAGTCCCAGTACTATTAATAGTAACTGGTTTCTTAGAGCCAACATCTGATGTTGTTGGAGCCTTGGTCCTTTTCGGGCTCTTCTTCTTCTTCTCTTTTCGTTTCTTCTTCTTCTGATCAACCTGGCTACTTGCTTTAGAGATTTCACTAGGCAAAGAAAGAGAAATGGAAGGAGACTTGATGGGCAAAGAAGGCGAAAAGTCGACGTGAGGTTGATGTGTGGGTGGTGTATTGACATCCAAAGTATTAGGTGCAACTGAAACATTGGGAGGATTTGGGATCACCGCAGTGAGGAATAACCAAACTGGTAATCCAATAGTGAGTCTTGGAAGACTCAGTGTGGAAACATGTGGAGGACCAAAGTTTCCAAACGAAGGAAAGGAATAGGGTTCCACAGGAGAAAGGGTTCCTCCATTGGTACTCCCAGGATTCGATGCCATTAACACTGACTCGACCTAAGGTCCACTATGTAAAACAAACAACACACTCTAAGAATCTAAGAAGCAAACAATCAAACAAACATTCCTATGATGAAACCACTAGTTGGTGATGAAATCCAACGTCGCGAGATCAAAATAGGAAGGGGTGGGGATAGAGCGGGTGGATCAGTTACATTGGCAACCTGCTTAACAAACTTACGCCTTGGTGCAAGCTTCCACGCAGTAATTGTGGATTTACCCTCCAATGAGCCCGAGTGAGTTTGACCAACATCTGTTCCAGGTACAGTGAGACTTCCCTTCACCGTCACCTTGTGTAAGACCCTAAAGATTAT
>JASDQU011404500.1:0-10683 GCA_032191745.1 Picea mariana
AACAATTATTAAGGTTGTGATTTTGTCCTCCTAATAGAGCTTTCACACAGTTGTCCCACAGGGAACTCCATTAGCGTGCAACTTCCTTATTGCATGTCCATCACTATCTCTGATGGCCTCAACCTTGAGTTAGCTTTAGCTGTTTACCAAATATTCCATAGGGATATAACCATGCATCTTTTTCATGCACCCAAATTATGTATCCATACATATTTTGGTTTTGTTAACTTACATCCATGATGTAATTAACCATATGCCTAATCAAAAGTCTGTGTGTAGCTGCCATGGGTATATTTCGTAGCCTACATACATCTCTATTCTAAAATTAGTCAACTCATGATTGTTCAAAATCATTCTCATGTGATCCTCAAGGCATAATCATTTGCCTCTTATACTAACAACAGACCATCCTTGCTCATTTACTCTGTCATTTATTTATACTTGTCTTTCTTGAGGGAATGGAGCGCATTCCCCTTAATCTATCATTCAAAACAAAAGTTTCATGACTCTTTAAAAATGGAGTCAACCATGCGTCTATGGTATTCACTTAATCTTGGCAAGTGAAATTCTTGCCTTACATACCACTCATCAAGGCATCCATATTGTTCCTTTAGTATACATGTATCCTTACATCATACATGTGCATCACTTTCATATTTAATATCATTCATACCTAACTAGTATTACTATTAGGATTCATACCTAACTAGTATTACTATCGGGATTCATATCAAGAAGCTTCACAATGTATTAAATCCATGCACTTAAGAATAAACACACACAAACCTAACCAAACATTCACCATGCAAGAACATTGCTTGCACCCTTTCGATGTCATGCATGCACATGGGCATCTCATAATTCCAGATCCTCCTCCAAGGATATTTTTTCCATCCTTATGACAAGCCTCATAGGGATACTCAACACTGAGTTTCCCTCTCAGTTGAGAGCTTGCAGTCATTCACATGACATACACATGGAAGTTGAATCAGACATAGTCATAACTATGTTCCCTTTTATATGATAACAACTAGAAAGAAAACACTCTTGCCTCAACCTCCCTGGAACATTACCCAATTTATAAATACAATCTGGGCAATTATAACCATGCCCAAGGTAACATAATCAACCAAACTATCTTCCAACTATATCTATATGGCCACCATCCACCACTGGATGTCAATTTGACCCATTGGGCTTCTAGAAGAGCCCCAACACTTCCTTTACCACATTGAGGATCAACATTTAGTCAACCATTTTATCTTAATTTTAACAATTTAATGTCTAATACCATTTGGACTGTTCCCTTTAGAGCCCAAATGCAATCTCAAATTATTTTACTTACTAAGTATCCTAGTTCAAAAATCCAGAGTATCTTTAGGCCAAGATCGGTCTTGACCATTACACCTAGAATTCTTCCTTCTATTCAACAACAGTTAGGGATGGAGGCCACTCTCCTCCTCCCACAAGAAGTCTAGCAGATTAGTTTCCTATCCAGCAAGCAAAGGAGGCTGCTACGATTTCTCACTCGGTCACTCTATATTTCTACAACACCATTTATCAAATTGATTAGAAAAACCTTGTCCAACAATTCTTGTATCCAGAAACAAAATTTGTTTCTCAATTCACTTTGAAAATTGAGAGTTGTGCATGGTCTCCCTTCTTAGGGAATTGTCACCAGACTCATTCCTCTGATCGTGAGGGGATATACACATATACTAGGTTCAAACCTTCATTAAAGTAGTAGTTATTACTGCTACGTATCCTTTCCATCCATTCACATCCAAGACTTGTTATTAGTGTCCATCAACATAATCCCACTCCTATAGAATTGACTATCATTTCTCAAAGAAATGCTAGGATTCCTTTGTCATAGACTTAGAATGATTCAATCTTGTTGGTTAAAATCCCAACTGTATTTTAAATATGCATCCTTCTACTCAAGGAACTTATGCAGATGATTTATGTTTGGTAGTAATATTCTCTACAGGTTCATCTTAGACTTGGTATCCAAATATTATGACTGTACAACAACACTTACAATTGCACAATGAAGTCAAATTATTTATTTGGGGACATTAACAACATACAGTGCCAATTTCCAAAACATCTATCAACAATAAAGGATCTCATTCCTCTCTTCAGTAGAGGTTTTCTAAGCCTCTTAGGAATGCGGTAAGATGGGGTGTTACCCCTTAAAGTCCTCCAGAAATATTTTCATATGACTCGTGCATGAGCCCAAGCAAGCCAAGTGTTGTTTCCATGCTCTAATACCAATTTCTAACACACCCATGGTGGGGGCGTCAAAATTTTTCTCTTCTTAGGAAAAATCAAATCCCCCATTCAGGGTCTCTATTCCATTCTTCTCTTCCATAACTTTCCAGCCACGGTCTCCACGCTCCAAACCGAGCTAAGAGTTGGCAGATATCCTCTCCCAAGTTCTTCAGGTCCTTCCATCCATCTATACTCGCATATGACTATGCGCTATGACCAGACGTCAAGACAACATGTGCCAAGGAAACCACCATGCAAATCCTCCGGAGTGGCAAATATTTGAAGTTCACAATCTGACGCCATGTTTCCTAAGATATTTTGATGACCCTAATTAACTTCGGGATTTCGACATTTGGAAGTTTTGAACGCTCCAAAATATTTTCTCCCTGAAGTAATCCGTACCCGAAGTTACATATCAAGCAACATGTGTTTTCCCCAATCAATGGTCGATATCCATCCTTTTCCCCGCTTTGGGCGACTTGTGGTCAACTCTCCTCCATGTTATTTCTTTCGGAGTACCAAACCTTCAAAGTGATGGATCTCACACCACATGTCCTGTTCCAATTGATGGTTCAGATGAACTCCGACTCTCCGACCTTTGGGAGTTCTTGTTCAACACACTCCCTTTTCTTCCGGAGTAAATTTCCTTCGAAATGGAAGATCTTCTACCATGCGTCTCTTTTAATGGATGGTTGGGATGACTTCGAGACTCCGGCCTTCAAAAATCCTCTTGCTTTCACACTTCAACTCTCCTGGAATTGGTCAGTGTCGGATTGACCATAGCCTCAGTTTGACGGTCCGAAGGTATCTACGTGACCCTAGAGATATATTGCTCATAACTTCCGCTCAAGGGTCCCTTGGGTCCCAGTGTATGACACTCCTAGAGGGACACCTAGCAATTTCGTTACTCGACACATGGGCCCCCACATGATCTCGACGTTAATACATGCGTTACCACGATTGAACAGTCGTGAGGGATACCGAAGTATCCTTGGATCCATATTCCACATTAACTTCGGGACTTCCAGACTTCGAGGGTTTTGGTGTGACCAAGACTCTGTCCTCCCGAAGTGGTCAACATCAGGCTGACTATGTCATAGATCTGACGGATGAGATAGTTCCTGGGCATCCTTAGATCTACAACCCAGATTAACTTTAGGACTTTGGGACTTCAGGGGAATTCACCTCCTGTATGACAAATATTCTAAATTCGCTGGACCCGCGAAGTACGAAGGGTTCTAAGGGTTAACACCCATGTTCCTTCTCCAGATCCGACGATCGTGAAGAACTTCGGCTTCTCCCGAACTAATCTCATCCATTCTTCTTCCAAACGAAAGGATCTCTCCTTTTGGGACTTAAATATTGCTATCCTACCTGAGCTTTGTCAAATCCTTAAGTACTTGGTATTTTGTGCTAATTCTCCTGAACTTAACACTTAGAGAAATCCTCCGTGCACCCCTTGTTCTCATTTATCAAATATAGAATTAAAGGGGGTTCTTGATATTTTCCTGCCTCGCAGAGAATCTATGCATACATGCACTACCTCTCCTGAACTTAATCGACTCCTTCCTTCAGAGTGACAGGGAGTCTTCGCATGCACATGTGAGGCTATGCACAAAGTCAACAAATTCACTGTTCATTTATTTTAACTTGAGCCACCAAAGGGCTCAGGCATTTATTTGTACAGGCCAGAGAAGTTCCTTATTTTCCTAAATACACAATTAGGCAAAATTGAAGGGATACAATATAACCATTAAGAAAACATGCCCATCCCTGCAACATTCATAGGATATCCAACATCAATTCACAATTACTGCTTAAATACACATGATATGAGAATACTTATCTATTACAGGTTGTAGCCAACTAACTGACTATGGGTTTGCATCCTTCCACCCAACCATCGACTTAGAGGCATTCATTCTTAGCGCTCTAGCCACCCTTGTGCCAAGCCATGATATCAACAGGGAATTTATGCAAATTCTCAATGACCCTTTCTCCTTCACATCTTCCGCGAGGTTTATCAGGTGCTTCCTTAGCATCAAGCTCGCGACCTTATGCTCAGGTCCTATTGTCTGCAGAATCTTCGAGGTTTCTCTTTCTGTCACGGCCTCTATGAGGTTTATTAGGTGCTTCCTTATCATCAAGCTCGTGGCCTTTGGCTCGTTCTCCGCTTCTCGAATGTTCCTCGCAGTCTCCACTCTTCTCTTCATATTCTCTTGCATGCCTTGCACACATATCCTTCCTATCCTAGTCCCTCATGTCAGAAGGAAAATCAGGTCAGTCTGGGTCTATCGGATCCTGTGGTACTTCGGTTTGACCTTTTGTGGCTAGACCATGCTTCCATTCATGGGGGTGGTTGAGGGTTCAACCACCAATCCTTTTCTTATTAACTGTTCTCTTATCGTTTTTACATTCTTTCCTTTAGTGATATCATGGCTAGTACTTTCAAGGCTTCACCCCCACAATCAATTATTGGCAATTAAACAATAATACATTTACACTTTTCCCATGCCACAACATGGTAATCCTAATTAATGATTAATTACAAGTTGGGGGAAACATGGGTGTTACAACCACCCCTTACTGAAGCTCACATCAATGACATTCGATATATTTCATTTTCAGCCCCCATGCGAGTGAGGTACCGTCCATAGTATTAGGAGATTCACTTTATTTCCAACGGTCCCTTACACCCTGTACACGATAACCTGTTTGCATCCTCACCACTTGAGGAAACCAATTCTTACCCATTGACCGTTCCCCCGGTCACCTCCCAGAATCCCCTATACTCTCGCATTTTTCACTGCGACAAAGATATCCTGGAGGAACTCACTATCCTCGATTTCCCATGGAATATTCTCCATCATCGAGCACTTTTTCTTTCATAGGAGGAATTTCATCCTCCTACCCAAGCCTCCATATGTGAAATCGAAACCAAGGATTTTATTCCTTCGGGGCATATAGACTGGTTCAAAAATCCTATCCTTGCCTCAGATGCTTTTGAAGAAGGAAACATGGCCAACATCTCCCCCACCATCAAAGTTGACATTTCCATTAAACTGGGAATCATAGAAGAAATCACCATTGGCGCTACATGCTCCCCTAAAGAACTCACGGATTACAAAGCTCTCTTTCAGGAATACCATATTATTTTTTCCTAGTCATTTATAGAGATGCCTAGCCTAGATCCATATATAGTCTAACATCGAATCGACACTTGGCCCGATGTCACCCCAGTATGTCAAAAACAATGCCCCCTTCACCCATCCAAAGCTACGGCTATCAAATCCGAAATTGACAAGTTACACTCTGTCGGGTTCATCTACCCCATTCTGTACACTTCATGGGTCTCCAACCCCGCCCCCGTTAACAAGAAACAGGGAACTATTTGTGTCTACACAGACTTTCACAACCTCAACCATGCTTGTCCCAAAGACAACTTTCCAATCCCTTTCATCGACCAAATTATAGATGACTGTGTTGGCCATGAGGCACTATCCTTTATGGATGGGTTCTCTGGCTACAATCAAATCCAAATCCACCCAATAGATCAGTATAAAACCTCTTTTACTACCCCTTGGGGTACCTTTTCTTATCGTGTCATGCCTTTTGGACTCAAGAACGTAGGTGCTACATTCCAATAGGCCATGACTTATGTTTTCCATGATCTTTCTTGCATCATCCTTGCTTATTTGGATGACCTCACTACTCAATCCAAAAGGTGAACTCAACATTTAGACAACTTACACATTGTCTTCCAACGATGTCGCTAGTACAATATCCGCTTGAACCCCCTCAAGTGTTTCTTTTGCGTCACAGCTAGACGCCTCCTTGGGTTCATTGTTTCCCAACACGACATCATGGTGGACCCCCTCAAGTTCCAATTTATCACCGAGATTCCACCACCTAGGAAATTACGCCAACTGCAAATCCTACAAGGCAAAGCCAACTTTTTACGTTGCTTTGTCCCAGACTATGCCACTCGCACACACGGTTTTCTCCACTTATTGCATCATGATATCCCATTTCGATGGGATGAACATGATCAAACAACTTTTGTTGATTTAAAAGCCACCTTATCCAATGCCCCTTTGATTAGTCCCAAAAACTATGATCACGATTACATCCTCTACTTGTCAGCCTCAGCCGTATCGGTAGCAGGAGTCCTCATCCAATTAGGGGATGAAGGGAATGAACATGTCATTTACTACATCAATAAAAACCTGTCAGGGCCACCCCTAAAGTACAATCATGATGAGAAACTCTCCCTAGTAGTTTTCCTCGCAGTCCAAAATCTGTGCCATTATATCCTGCTTCAGACTACCAAGGTCATAGCAGATTCCAACCCCATGTGGTACTTGCTTAGTCGACGAAAAATTAATGGAAAATTTTCCCACTAGATCGTTATCCTTCAGGAATAAAACCTAGAGTTCTCAACTCCCAAAAGAAAGAAAGTGCTTGTCCTCTCCGAACTAATTATGGCTTTTCCCTCGGACACTAAAACATCCCTCGTCAATACGGATTTCCCTAACGAACACCTCTTTTTCATCCCCTCCGATGACCCCTGGTACGACGACCTTCTTGTCTACCTTCGAACATAGAAGTTTGTTTCTTGCCTCCCTTGAGACGATCCTCGACACATTCGCCATCAGGCCCCTCGATACCTCCTCATTGGAGATGTCCTCTATCGACACGAGGTTGACACCATTCTTCATCAATGTCTGACCATCGACGAAGCTGACAGAGTATTGAATGATTTCCATAGTGGCGCTTGAGGTGGTTGCCTCTCGGGTATGTCCACCACCCAAAAAATCATTTGAGAAGGGTGCTTCTGACTCACATTGTTTCATGACTGCATCCACGTTGTCAAGAGATGTGACAAATGCCAGCTCTATGCAAACAAATTACGAGTGCCACCAATGCTTCTACATCCAGTCATCACCATCGACCCCTTCTGCAAATGGGGCATAGACTTCATGACTTTCCATCCTCCATCTAGTAATGGACATAACTACATCATCATGATAGTATATCACTTTACCAAATGGGCTGAAGCCATGCCCACTTTCAACAATATCGCTGACACAACAACACTTCAACCACGTTATGACCTGATTCAGAGTCCCACTACATTTAGTGTCTGATCACCGTAAACACTTTGAGAACAAGATCTTTGTGAAACTCTCCTCAAAGTTAGGATTCTCCCATGAGTTTGCCTCCCAATACTACCCTCAGTCCAACGGACAGGTTGAGGTTGTAAAAAAGTCCTCAAAACCATGCTACAACGTACCGTCAACAAGCATAAGACCAACTGACATCATATGTTGTTTTCCACGTTATGGTCTTATTGCACGGAAGTCAAAACTGCCACCGGTTTTACACCATTCCAACTCATCCATGGGATCAAAGCCACCCTCCCTATCAAGAGTGAAATCCCCATGTTACACACTTCCATTGAGCTATTCCCTGAAACTGCTCCAATGGAGCATTTCCTGCTGACATTAGAGTCGCTAGATGAATATCGTCAATCTTCATTATAGAACAATGAGGCAGCTAAAAAATGGTCCAAAGCCACCTTCGACTTCCATGTCAACCTTCGCTCATTCAGTGAAGGGGATCTCGTGTTAGCCTACGATATCGCCCATGATACCCTCGGCCATGGGAAATTGGAGTCATTATGGCATGGACCCTACATCATCCAACACTACCTCACTAAAGGCGCATACATATTGGCCTCTCCAGAAGGCTACCCTCTCAAATAACCCATCAATGGGTTGTACCTAAAGAAGTTTTACTCCTAAGCGTAGCCATTTTACCTTAGGTTTTTCTTTGTACACATTTGTAGAGTTTTTTTCTTCTTTTTCACCACCATTCCTCATGTATGATCTATCATTCATGTTATTGACAGATGCATCATCCATCCGCCTACCACATCAGTTACGATGACGGTACCAGCCGCTGCACCCAAAATATTGCTTCGATCGCTTTGGCCCTCTATACACCCTCACGTGTGTTTCTCCACTCCAGTGGCATATGTTTGGGCTTATCCACCAAAAACCAAGTTGAATACGATGTCGTCATTGCTATCCTCGCCGAGTCCAGTCACCACCACATTCGTCATCTTAGTGTTCTATTAGATTCCTAGCTTTTCGTCCTACAACTCAATAATGTATATTACGTTGGCGATCCTTACCTCTTTCACAAATACCTGCAAGTTAGAATATTATCTCACAACTTTGATTCAATCACATTTACATATATTCCAAGACAATTTAATCAAATAGCAGATAACATGGGTAACCTAGTATTAGATTGGAATTTATCACATTAAAACATCATTTTATACATAAACATCATACATTTGTCACCAACACATAGCAAAGACATCATAAACATCAAAACATAAACACATGAAGATACGAATGATCCAAAAAATGTATATCCATATACATATAATCATCAAAGTGTCATCAAGTGTTTACAAAAATACATATACATTTCCTGTAGGCCAGTGAGTCCCCCCCACCCCTCTAGGTACAAAATGAGTACCAACTACCCTATTCAAAATGGGCTCTCGAGCCTATATATACAAAACCCTGACACTCAAGGTGCCCCCATATCTCCCCCCCCAGGTCCTCTGTTAGTTGGAGGCACCCCACCAATTAGGGGCCCTCCAAGTCCAGGGGGCAGTCGACCAGTCATCGCTGCCCCTACTAAAACTTCCCAATGGATCAGCGTCCTTCACTCCATAGGTACACCCACACACTCCTCCAAGACCTCCTCATCTTGGATATGGTCCCACATGGCCTCAGGAACACCATGTAACACCCGCTCGAAATGACGACGTAGGTCCTCTACCATCCCTCCGACCTCTACCTACGGCTCATGTGCTGGTCCCACACCAACATCATCTTGTCTCTACCTCTGTCCTACCCTCGACTCTACAGGAGGCAGTCGCACTAGTCCTCGGCGAGCCAGCTGCTCGACCATATCAACCTCTTAGCCTCGGCGTCCCACATCTGCAAAACAACACTAAAAATAGTGTTAGCATCCATATATACATATATACTCAAATGAAAGCTATCAAAATCATAAAAACATAAATACAAAAACATACCTCTTTGATCCCAATTCTCCATAGGAGGAAATATCATATCAGGGTCATGTCGGTAGTCCATACCAGCGTATGGATACCTCAATATCACCTATGGAATCTATCGCCACACGTGCACCACCATGGTCGTGAAGTAATGGCCACCCCCTCTACCTTGTGTCAGACCAACACATGGGCCCACCGCATCAGTCGCAGCTCTTGTGGCCCTGCATGCTCTAGCAGAATCCTAGGGCGCAATAGAGGCATCCTCTCTATAAACTAGGCCACCAGAATTGACCCAAATGCAAAGTCACCAGAATTGGATCTCCAACACTGGTTAACCTACCCCAACATTCTAGTGTGCAGCATCAACCCCTAGGAAAAAAGGTCCCCATCAAGGACCCGCTCCACGATCCTCAACTGACCTCCAGTGATCCGCTGATTCCCTAAGAATCTGTAGATCCAAACCACCATAATGACGATGCACTCTATCAGGAGTTCCTCAAACGCCTCGATCCATATGATCGAACCTGACATCGAGTGTGGCCCCGTGTAGTGGCAAGCCACCAAGTAACCTAGTCGTTCATCCCTCGATAGTTGGGGGTCCATAGGAAGGGCCATCCCACAGAATGGGAGCCCTGTCAAAAAGTATACATCCTCGACAACCGAGAATGTTAGTTGTTGTCCTCTCATGATGAAGCACTGTAGGTCAGTGCTCCACATATCAATCAGATATTGAAGCAGGAAATCTAGTGACCGTATCAGTGGACAGTCGAAGAACTTGGGAAACCCGAAGGTTTCCAAGTGTCTCCACATGCCTGGCTGCTTTCTCACTGCCTCCTATAGACAGTCCCAATCTTGCTCTATCCAATGCACTAGCATTGTGCTCTCTTGAATATGTTTATAACCTGTATCCACATAGAAACACTTGATCAACCTCATCATCCATAAAAAACATAAAAAATTTAACAATTTCAAACCCCTTAGCCTTGTCTCCAGTGCACGGCTTTCACCCAGACAGGTGGGCACATGTGCACGCCTATTCTTTGCACAGTTGCATAGCTTTTGGAGAAAAAATCATGCATTAGTGAGCACATGTTCTCTTCACAACTGCACACCAATGTGCAACTGTCTGAGAAACAGTTGTGCATTGTGCACAATTGTCAATCACATAGGCGCGCATCCCATGCACACCTGTTTTTCCCTCCCCTGTGCCCACATGCATGGATGTGTCAAGCACATTCGCACACTATGCGTGAGAAAATGGATTATACCTGTGCACATGCACACGGGTATTCCTCCTTTTCCCACGC
>JASDQU011404500.1:18716-38232 GCA_032191745.1 Picea mariana
AATGGAGTCAACCATGCGTCTATGGTATTCACTTAATCTTGGCAAGTGAAATTCTTGCCTTACATACCACTCATCAAGGCATCCATATTGTTCCTTTAGTATACATGTATCCTTACATCATACATGTGCATCACTTTCATATTTAATATCATTCATACCTAACTAGTATTACTATCAGGATTCATACCTAACTAGTATTACTATCGGGATTCATATCAGGAAGCTTCACAATGTATTAAATCCATGCACTTAAGAATAAACACACACAAACCTAACCAAACATTCACCATGCAAGCTCGTTGCTTGCACCCTTTCGATGTCATGCATGCACATGGGCATCTCATAATTCCAGATCCTCCTCCAAGGATATTTTTTCCATCCTTATGACAAGCCTCATAGGGATACTCAACACTGATTTTCCCTCTCAGTTGAGAGCTTGTAGTCATTCACACGACATCCACTTGGAAGTTGAATCAGACATAGTCATAACTATGTTCCCTTTTTATACGATAACAACTAGAAAGAAAACACTCTTGCCTCAACCTCCCTGGAACATTACCCAACTTATAAATACAATCTAGGCAATTATAACCATGCCCAAGGTAACATAATCAACCAAACTATCTTCCAACTATATCTATATGGCCACCATCCACCACTGGATGTCAATCTAACCCATTGGGCTTCTAGAAGAGCCCCAAAACTTCCTTTACCACATTGAGGATCAACATTTAGTCAACCATTTTATCTTAATTTTAACAATTTAATGTCTAATACCATTTGGACTGTTCCCTTTAGAGCCCAAATGCAATCTCAAATTATTTTACTTACTAAGTATCCTAGTTCAAAAATCCAGAGTATCTTTAGGTCAAGATCGGTCTTGACCATTACACCTAGAATTCTCCTTCTATTCAGCAACATTCAAGTATGGAGGCCACTCTCCTCCTCCCACAAAAAGTCTAGCAGATTAGTTTCCTATCCAGCAAGCAAAGGAGGCTGCTATGATTTCTCACTCGATCACTCTATATTTCTACAACACCATTTATCAAATTGATTAGAAAAACCTTGTCCAACAATTCCTGTATCCAGAAACAAAATTTGTTTCTCAGTTCACTTTGAAAACTGAGAGTTGTGCATTCTCTCCCTTTCCAGGGAATCGTCACTAGACTCATTCCTCTAATCGTGAGGGGTTATACACATATACTAGGTTCAACCCTTCATTAAAGTAGTAGTTATTACTGCTACGGATCCTTTCCATCCGTTCACATCCAAGACTTTTTATTAGTGTCCATCAACATAATCCCACTCCTATAGAATTAACTATCATTTCTCAAAGAAATGCTAGGATTCCTTTGTCATAGACTTAGAATGATTCAATCTTGTTGGTTAAAATACCAACTGTATTTTAAATCTGCATCCTTCTACTCAAGGAACTTATGCAGATGATTTATGTTTGGTAGTAATATTCTATATAGGTTCATCTTAGCCTTGGTATCCAAATATTATGACTGTACAACAACACTTACAATTGCACGGTGAAGTCAAATTATTTATTTGGGGACATTAACAACATACAGTGCCAATTTCCAAAACATCTATCAACAATAAAGGATCTCATTCCTCTCTTCAGTAGAGGTTTTCTAAGCCTCTTAGGAATGCGGTAAGATAGGGTGTTACCCCTTAAAGTCCTCCAGAAATATTTTCATATGACTCGTGCATGAGCCCAAGCAAGCCAAGTGTTGTTTCCATGCTCTGATACCAATTTGTAACACACCCATGGTGGGGGCGTCAAAATTTTTCTCTTCTTAGGAAAAATCAAATCCCCCATTTAGGGTCTCTATTCCATTCTTCTCTTCCATAATTTTCCAACCACGGTCTCCATGCTCCAAACTGAGCTAGGAGTTGGCAGATATCCTCTCCCAAGTTCTTTAGGTCCTTCCATCCATCTATACTTGCATATGACTGTGCGCTATGACCATACGTCAAGACAACAGGTGCCAAGGAAACCACCATGCGAATCCTCTGGAGTGGCAAATATCTGAAGTTCACAATTTGACGCCATGTGTCCTAAGATATTTTGACGGCCCTAATTAACTTCGGGACTTTGGCATTTGGGAGTTTTGAATGCTCCAAAATATTTTCTCCCTGAAGTAATCCGTACCCGAAGTTACAGATCGAGCGACACGTGTTTTCCCTAATCAACGGTCGAAATCCATCCTTTTCCCCGCTTTGGGTGACTTGTGGTCAACTCTCCTCCACGTTATTTCTTTCGGAGTACCAATCCTTCAAAGTGATGGATCTCACACCACACGTCCTGTTCCAATTGACGGTTCAGATGAACTCCAGCTCTCCGACCTTTGGGAGTTCTTGTTCAACACACTCCCTTTTCTTCCGGAGTAAATTTCCTTTGAAATGGAAGATCTTCTACCATGCGTCCCTTTTAATGGATGGTTGGGATGACTTCGAGACTCCGGCCTTCAGAAATCCTCATGCCTTCACACTTCAACTCTCTTGGAATTGGTCAGTGTCGGATTGACCATAGCCTCAGTTTGACGGTCCGAGGGTATCTACGTGACCCTAGAGATATATTGCTCATAACTTCCGCTCAAGGGTCCGTTGGGTCCCAGTGTATGACACTCCAAGAGGGACACCTAGCAATGTCGTTACTCGACACATGGGCCCCCACATGATCTCGACGTTAATACATGTGTTACCACGATTGAACAACCGTGAGGGATACCGAAGTATCCTTGGATCCATAGTCCACATTAACTTCAGGACTTCCAGACTTCGAGGGTTTTGGTGTGACCAAGACTCTATCCTCTCGAAGTGGTCAACATCAGGCTAACTATGTCATAGATCCGATGGATGAGATAGTTCATGGGCATCCTTAAATCTACAACCCAGATTAACTTTAGGACTTCGGGACTTCAGGGGAATTCACTTCCCGTATGACAAATATTCTCAATTCGCTGGACCCGTGAAGTTCGAAGGGTTCTAAGGGTTAACACCCACATTCCTTCTCCAGATCCAACGATCGTGAAGAACTTCAGCTTCTCCCAAACTAATCTCATCCATTATTCTTCCAAACGAAAGGATCTCTCCTTTTGGGACTTAAATATCACTATCCTACCTAATCTTTGTCAGATCCTTAAGTACTTGGTATTTTGCGCTAATTCTCCTGAACTTAACACTTAGAGAAATCCTCTGCGCACCCCTTGTGCTCATTTATCAAATCTAGAATTAGAGGGGGTTCTTGATATTTTCCCGCCTCGCAGAGACTCTATGCATACATGCACTACCTCTCTTGAACTTAACCAACTCCTTCCTTCAGAGTGACAGGGATTCTTCACATGCACATGTGAGGCTATGCACAAAGTCAACAAATTCACTGTTCATTTATTTTAACTTGAGCCACCACAGGGCTCGGGCATTTATGTGTACAGGCCAGAGAAGTTCCTTATTTTCCTAAATACACAATTAGGCAGAATTGAAGGGATACAATATAACCATTAAGAAAACATGCCCATCCCTGCAACATTCATAGGATATCCAACATCAATTCACAATTACTGCTTAAATACACATGATATGAGAATACTTATCTATTACAAGTTGTAGCCAACTAACTGACTATGGGTTTGCATCCTTCCACCCAACCATAGGCTTAGAGGCATTCATTCTTAGCACTCTAGCCACCCTCGTGCCAAGCCATGATATTAGTAGGGAATTTATGCAAATTCTCAATGACCCTTTCTCCTTCACATCTTCCGCGAGGTTTATATGGTGCTTCCTTAGAATCAAGCTTGCGACCTTATGCTCAGGTCCTATTTTCTGCAGAATCTTCGAGGTTTATCTTTTTTTCACATCCTCTATGAGGTTTATTAGGTGCTTCCTCAGCATCAAGCTCGTGCCCTTTGGCTCATTCTCCGCTTCTCGAATGTTCCTTGCAGTCTCCACTCTTCTCTTCATATTCTCTTGCATGCCTTGCACACATATCCCTCCTATACTATTCCCTCATGTTAGAAGGAAAATCGGGTCAGTCTGGGTCTATCGAATCCTGTGGTACTTCGGTTTGACCTTTTGTGGCTAGACCATGCTTCCATTCATGGGGGTGGTTGAGGGTTCAACCACCAATCCTTTTCTTATTAACTGTTCTCTTATCGTTTTCACATTCTTTCCTCTAGTGATATCATGGCTATTACTTTCAAGGCTTCACCCCCACAGTCAGTTATTGGCAATTAAACAATAATACATTTACACTGTTCCCATGCCACAACATGGTAATCCTAATTAATGATTAATTACAAGTTGGGGGAAACATGGGTGTTACAACCACCCCTTACTGAAGCTCACATCACTGACATTCAATATATTTCATTTTCAACCCCTGTGTGAATGAGGTACCCTCCACAGTATTAGGAGATTCACTTTATTTTCAACGGTCCCTTACACCCTGTACACGATAACCTTACACCCTGTACACGATAACCTATCTGCATCCTCACCACTTGAGGAAACCAATTCTTACCCATTGACCATTCCCCCGGTCACCTCCCAGAATCCCCTATACTCTCGCACTGCGATGAAGATATCCTGGAGGAGCTCACTATCCTCAATTTCCCATGGAATATGCTCCATCATCGAGCACTTTTTCTTTCATAGGAGGAATTTCATCCTCCTACCCAAGCCTCCATATGTGCAATCAAAACCAAGGATTTTATTCCTTCGGGGCATATAGACTAGTTCAAAAATCTTATCCCTGCCTCAGATGCTTTTGAAGAAGGAAACATGGCCAACATCTCCCCCACCATCAAAGTTGACATTTCCATTAAACTGGGAATTGTAGAAGAAATCACCATTGGTGCTACATGCTCCCCTAAATAACTCACAACTTACAAAGCTGTCTTTCAGGAATACCATAATATTTTTTCCTAGTCATTTATAGAGATGCCCAGCCTAGATCCATATATAGTCTAACATCGAATCGACACTTGGCCCGATGTCACCCCAGTATGTCAAAAAAAACGCCCCCTTCACCCATCCAAAGCTGCGGCTGTCAAATCTGAAATTGACAAGTTACACTCTGTCGGGTTCATCTACCCCATTCTGTACACTTCATGGGTCTCCAACCCCACCCCCGTTAACAAGAAATAGAGAACTATTTGTGTCTACACAGACTTTCACAACCTCAACCACGCTTGTCCCAAAGACAACTTTCCAATCCCTTTCATCGACCAAATTATAGATGATTGTGTTGGCCATGAGGCACTGTCCTTTATGGATGGGTTCTTTGGCTACAATAAAAACCAAATCCACCCAACAGATCAGTATAAAACCTCTTTTACTACCCCTTGGGGTACCTTTTCTTATCGTGTCATGCCTTTTGGACTCAAGAACATAGGTGCTACGTTCCAATAGGCCATGGCTTATGTTTTCCATGATCTTTCTTGCATCATCCTTGCTTATTTGGATGACCTCACTGCTCAATCCAAAAGGTGAACTCAACATTTAGATGACTTACACATTGTCTTCCAACGATGTCGCTAGTACAATATCTGCTTGAACGCCCTCAAGTGTTTATTTTGCGTCACAGCTAGACGCCTCCTTGGGTTCATTGTTTCCCAACACGGCATCATGGTGGACCCCCTCAAGTTCCAATTTATCACTGAGATTCCACCACCTAGGAAATTACGCCAACTGCAAATCCTACAAGGAAAATCCAACTTTTTACGTCACTTTGTCCCAGACTACGCCACTCACGCACACGGTTTCCTCCACTTATTGCATCATGATATCCCATTTCGATGGGATGAACATGATCAAACAACTTTTGTTGATTTAAAAGCCGCCTTATCCAATGCCCCTTTGATTAGTCCCAGAAACTATGATCACGATTACATCCTCTACTTGTCAGCCTCAGCCGTATCGGTAGCAGGAGTCCTCGTCCAATTAGGGGATGAAGGGAATGAACATGTCATTTACTACATCAGTAAAAACCTGTTAGGGCCACCCCTAAAGTACAATCATGATGAGAAACTCGCCCTAGAAGTTGTCCTCGCAGTCCAAAATCTGTGTCATTATATCCTGCTTCGGACTACCAAGGTCATAGTAGATTCCAACCCCATGTGGTACTTGCTTAGTCGACGACAAATTAATGGAAAATTTTCCCACTAGATCGTTATCCTCTAGGAATACGACCTAGATTTCTCAACTCCCAAAATCAAGAAAGTGTTTGTCCTCTCCGAACTGATTATGGATTTTCCCTCAGACACTAAAACATCCCCCGTCAATACGGATTTCCCTAATGAACACCTCTTCTTCATCCCCTCCGATGACCCCTGGTATGACGACCTTCTTGTCTACCTTCGAACATAGAAGTTTGTTTCTTGCCTCTCTTGAGATGATCCTCGACACATTCGCCATCAGACCCCTCAATACCTCCTCATTGGAGACGTCCTCTATTGACACAAGGTCGACACCATTCTTCATCAATGTCTGACCATCGACGAAGCTGACAGAGTCTTGAATGATTGCCATAGTGGCGCTTGAGGTGGTTGCCTCTCGGGTATGTCCACCACCCAAAAAATCATTTGAGAAGGGTGCTTTTGACTCACATTGTTTCATGACTGCATCCACGTTGTCAAGAGATGTGACAAATGCCAGCTCTATGCAAACAAATTACGAGTGCCACCAATGCTTCTACATCCAGTCATCACCATCGACCTCTTCTGCAAATGGGGCATAGACTTCATGACTTTCCATCCTCCATCTAGTAATGGATACAACTACATCATCATGAAAGTAGATCACTTTACCAAATGGGCTGAAGCCATGTCCACTTTCAACAATACCGTTGACACAACAACACTTCAACCACGTTATGACCCAATTCAGAGTCCCACTACATTTAGTGTTTGATCACCGTAAACACTTTGAGAACGAGATCTTTGTGAAACTCTCCTCAAAGTTAGGATTCTCCCATAAGTTTTCCTCCCCATACTATCCTCAGTCCAACGGACAGGTTGAGGTTGTAAAAAAGTCCTCAAAACCATGCTACAACGTACCGTCAACAAGCATAAGACCAACTGACATCATATGTTGTTTTCCACGTTATGGTCTTATTGCACGGAAGTCAAAACTACCACCGGTTTTACACCATTCCACCTCATCCATGGGATCAAAGCCACCCTCCCTATCAAGTGTGAAATCCCCATGTTACACACTTCCATTGAGCTATTACCTGACACTGCTCCAATGGATCATTTCCCACTGACATTAGAGTCGCTAGATGAATATCGTTGATCTTCATTACAGAACAATGAGGTAGCTAAAAAACGGTCCAAAGCCACCTTCGACTGCCATGTCAACCTTCACTCATTCAGTGAAGGGGATCTCGTGTTAGCCTACGATATCGCCCATGATACCGTTGGCCATGGGAAACTTGAGTCATTATGGCATGTACCCTACATCATCCAACACTACCTCACTAAAGGCGCATACATCTTGACCTCTCTAGAAGGCTACCCTCTCAAATAACCCATCAATGGGTTGTACCTAAAGAATTTTTACTCCTAAGCGTAGCCATTTTACCTTAGGTTTTTCTTTGTACACATTTGTAGAGTTTTTTTCTTCTTTTTCACCACCATTCCTCATGTATGATCTATCATTCATGTTATTGACAGATGCATCATCTATCCGCATACCACATCGGTTACGATGACGGTGCCAGTCGCTGCACCCAAAATCTTGCTTTGATTGCTTGGGCCCTCTATACCCCCTCACGTGTGTTTCTCCACTCCAGTGGCATATGTTTGGGCTTAGCCACCAAAAACCAAGTTGAATACGATGTCGTCATTGCTATCCTCGTTGAGTCCAGTCACCACCACATTCGTCATCTTAGCGTTCGATTATATTCCTAGCTTTTCGTCATACAACTCAATAATGTATATTACGTTGGCGATCCTTGCCTCTTTCACAAATACCTGCAAGTTAGACTATTATCTCACAACTTTGATTCAATCACATTTACACATATTCCAAAACAATTTAATCAAATAGCAGATAACATGGGCAACCTAGTATTAGATTGGCATTTATCACATTAAAACATCATTTTATACATAAACATCATCCATTTGTCACCAACACATAGCAAAGACATCATAAACATCAAAACATAAACACATGAAGATATGAATGATCCAAAAAATGTATATTGATATATATATAATCATCAAAGTGTCATCAAGCATTTACAAAAATACATATACATCGCCTGTAGGCCAGTGAGTCCCCCCCACCCCTATAGGTACAAAATGAGTACCAACTACCCTATTCAAAATGGGCTCTCGAGCCTATATATACAAAACCCTGANTCTCCCCCCCCAGGTCCTCTGTTAGTTGGAGGCACCCCACCAGTTAGGGGCCCTCCAATTCCAGAGGGCAGTCGACCAGTCATCGTTTCCCCTGCTACAACTTCCCAATGGATCAGTGTCCACCACTCCATAGGTACACCCACACACTGCTCCAGGACCTCCTCATCTTGGATATGGTCCCACATGGCCTCAGGAACACCATGTAACACCCGCTCGAAATGACGACGTAGGTCCTCTACCATCCCTCTGACCTCTACCTACGGCTCATGTGTTGGTCCCGCACCAACATCATCTTGTCTCCTCCTCTGTCCTACCCTCGACTCTACAGGAGGTAGTCGCACTAGTCCTCGGCGAGATAGCTTCTCGACCATATCAACCTCTCAGCCTCGGGGTCCCACATCTGCAAAACAACACCAAAGATAGTGTTAGCATCCATATATACATATATACTCAAATGAAAGCTATCAAAATCATAAAAACATAAATACAAAAACATACCTCTTTGATCCCAATTCTCCATAGGAGGAAACATCATATCAGGGTCATGTCGGTAGTCCATACCAGCGTATGGATACCTCAATATCACCTATGGCATCTATCGCCACACGTGCACCACCGTGGTCATGAAGTAATGGCCACCCTCTCCACCTTGTGTCAGACCAACACATGGGCCCACCACATCAGTCGTAGCTCTCGTGGCCCCGTATGCTCTAGCAGAATCCTAGGGTGTAATAGAGGCATCCTCTCTACAAACTAGGCCACCATAATCAACCCAAATGCAAAGTCACCAGAATTGGATCTTCGACACTGGTTAACCTACCCCAACATTTTAGTGTGCAAGATCAACCCCTAGGAAAAAAGGTCCCCATCAAGGACCTGCTCCATGATCCTCAACTGACCTCCAGTGATCCACTGATTCCCCAAGAATCTGTAGATCCAAACCACCATAATGACAATGCACTCTATCAGTATTTCCTCAAACGCCTTGATCCATATGATCTAACCTGACATCGAGTGTGGCCCCGTGTAGTGGTAAGCCACCAAGTAACCTACTCGTTCATCCCTCGATAGTTGGGGGTCCATAGGAAGGGCCATCCCATGGAATGGGAGCCCTGTCAAAAAGTATACATCCTCGACAGCTGAGAATGTTAGTTGTTGTCCTCTCACGATGAAGCACTGTAGGTCAGTGCTCCACATATCAATCAGATATTGAAGCAGGAAATCCAGTGACCGTATCAGTGGACAGTCGAAGAACTTGGGAAACCTGAAGGTTTCCAAGTGTCTCCACATGCACGGCTTCTTTCTCACTGCCTCCTATAGATGGTCCCAATCTCTCTCTATCCAATGCACTAACATCGTGCTCTCTGGAATATGTTTATAACCTGTATCCACATAGAAACACTTGATCAACCTCATCATCCATAAAAAAAAATAAAAAATTCAACAATTTCAAACCCCTTAGCCTTGTCTCTAGTGCGCGGCTTTCACCCAGACAGGTGGGCACATGTGCACGCCTATTCTTTGCACAGTTGCGTAGCTTTCGAAGAAAAAATCATGCATCGGTGAGCACATGTTCTCTTCACAACTGCACACCAATGTGCAACTGTCTAAGAAACAGTTGTGCATCGTGCACAATTGTCAATCACACAGGCGCACATCCCATGCAGACCTGTTTTTCCCTCCCCTGTGCCCACATGCGTGGATGT
Source organism: Picea mariana (assembly GCA_032191745.1). NCBI lineage: Eukaryota > Viridiplantae > Streptophyta > Pinopsida > Pinales > Pinaceae > Picea > Picea mariana. The sequence goes on from JASDQU011404500.1 coordinate 28,801, forward strand.
GTCAAGCACATTTGCACACTATGTGCAAGAAAAGGGATTATACACGTGCACATTCACACGGGTATTCCTCCTTTTCCCATGCACTGGTGGGACCCTACCCAAAAACTACCCCTGTACGACCCTCCATACACCCCCTACCTACATTCTAAAAATTTCACATGATGCAGGAGGATAGGACCACTAAACTGTCTCTCACCACTCTTGGATCAGTCGAATCACACTCCTGTAATCTCCAAATCTTCTCATAATACTCTCGTTAATTCAGCTACAGTGACAAGTACAAATGAGGTGGAATTATGGGCCCACCAGCCATATATAATCCCTTTTTCCAAACTTCCACACTCAGTTACAGGATCCCAGAGCCTTTGTTTTCCGATCCGTTCTCAGCCATGGTATCTTGGTCCTACCATCTACACATTCACATTCCCCGGGCCATCATTTGAACTTTACCCCGGAGAATCAATTTTCTCACATCACGTTCAGGTATGCATGATCATATTCAAATTTTATCAAATAGTTGTCATATGTCCTTTATCATCAGATATTGTTCATGTTGGGTATTTGGTTTTCATGTGTGCAGGTATCTATGCATCAAAGCGTCACAACCCCTTTAGGTATATGTTCAACACTGGCATGTAATTATTCCCCCTATAAATATATTTCATCTCCCAATCACACCCACTGACATTTAAATTCCATCCGACTCTACAGTACCGTCACCTCTGTTGCATTTTGGTACTGTCACCTGATAGCACTCCCCCCCACATGAGTTGTCCCATTCATAATTCCCCTTCGCCACTTTACACTCATGTTGATTTCACCCCCTAGGGATGGGAGTCTCTATAGTCTTATGTGCTTCCGAGAATGAACCCCATACTTCTTCTCATCATATTGCTAGCTTTCCCAATGGACTCCTAGGCCATATCATCTCGGTTCTCTTTGAATGCACCCCCGCATTATCACTAACCCTCCATCTCATCCATCATCAGTTCCCATCTACAGATTGTCCTCCATTCATTTACCTCATACAAAAACTCACCCATGGGGCCCCCACCCTCCACCAAATCTCTTTCACAACTTGCGCCCTAACAGGCCAAGCCATCTTTTACTAGGGCACCCATTTTTGTATCTGTATACTCAACCCAAATTATTATTTATTTATTTGGTAATTGTACAAAGCCTTTGTTTCCATAATTTACTTATCTTTGTTTGTTGTCACCCTTGATGACCTTCTTTTCCCTGGCAACGCAACCCATGTCGCCCTTGGTTGGGGAATCCCCTTTTTTTTCATTCCAACATCGTTCATGAACCCCGAGTATCCCAAGTCCATGTACCCATGATCTCTGAGTTTTTCACTTTGTTATCCTCTGGCACAGTTTAACCCCATATCTAGTCATCCCCCTAACACTCGATACAGTTTTACGGTTGCTGCCAATCATCCATCAAAATTTCCCAACCAAGGGAAGTATTGAGTCTCACAACATATTGACTTCGTTCATGTTACCTGTTAGTACCTGATATCATCTGAGTGGATTTCATGAAGTCCTTTGCTTCTTAGAGTCATGTCTCCCTTTATGTCGACATCAGTACAGTTTCTAGAAGGGAGGCAGCATCTTGAATCTCATTACCTTCACAATGAGGAGTCTCAGATGACACAGAGAGAATCATCATTTCTCTCTAATTCCATTGACCCCTATAACATTCAACTTCAACAAACTTTCATGTTACAGTGGGTCTTACTATGTGACTGTTGCAGTTTTTTCTCACCCAAGTGACAAAACCAACACAATGCCACCTATTGAGAGTATGGCGATGATTAGGTACCTAATGTAATGACACAAGATAACTAAAATGAAATACAAGATATCTCCTAAAATTGCTTCAAATTTCATTCAAAGTCACTTGTGGCTTAAGACAGGGTGGCATAAAGATGCTAATTCTTAGCTAAACCATTAGATATTAGAAGAGGTCACTCTCTCTAATTTCCATACCATTAAAAACACTATCACATATAAATTTAAAAAGAAAATGTGATTCAATAAATTAATATAGAATAAGAGAAAATTAAGGTACTATAAAGAGGTCATTAAACCCAATCTAGAAGATCAAAAGTATCTTTCTACTATAGCTAGCATAAAGAAGAAAATCAACATTATTAAAATAAGAATGAACTCTTGCAAGATTCATGGTGAAAATGAGTGTTAGAAAAATCCTAAAAAAATAATGGGATGAAAGAATTTGTCATCTTTGTGATGCTAAAAGGGTGGAGGATGAAAAACACTTCCTCTTATAATACCATGTTTATTCCCGCATTAGATCTCAATTTCAAAATATGTGTATCACCATTGATCTTCATAACTTGTTAACTCATCAAAAGGGGCAGGTGGTATGGGGGACTTGTAGATGACCTCGATGAACAAAGGATATGGAATTCGCTTAGGTTCTGGAAAATGCTACAAATAATGAAGTAGAAGTACTTGCAATTCTCCAAGGACTAAATTCTCTCAAAGATAAAGGGGCTTGATAGGTCATAGTGATAGGTGACTCAATGGTGATCATGTGATCCCTCTTACATCAAATACTTCCCACAAAACTAAAGTTGTCAATAATTTTTCAAAGAGCCATCTCGGTGAGAATTTAATTCGAGCATATTGAGCGCTCTTTCACATTTAAAGAAGCCTCAACATTGAAGTAGATATAAATCCCAATTTGGGGGTTCATTTGCAAGAGTGGATTTTTATGACAAAGAAAAGGTTGACTAACCATAGTGCCACCCTCTACCTCCCATGAACTGTAAGAAATTTATGATGAGCATGCCAACCATCAACACTTGTCTCATCAAGAAGGTGTGAAGGTGAAGATATTTAAAGCAATCATGTCACCCATGAAGAAACATGCAAGCTACTCTGAAAAGCACTCTAATGAATTTTACGATGGTGGCACCATATCCTACATGTGGGATCTCTTTAGATTTAAATGGTTTATTACTCATGGGATCTCTTAGTCTTATTAATGGCTTATTAGTGAGAATGATAAGAGTGTGGGAAGGTCTCTAGTTTTGTGGCTCTCTCCTTCCAAGTTCCAACATAGAGTTTTTTGTATTGAATGGTCCTTATCATTAAGGTTTGGGGCAGTTGTGGTGCACTATCATTGTTCCATTAAGTCTTACATTCTCTATGAGATAAATGGTTTGTAGAAGGGGTTCAAGCAATGTGAAAGGGATGTAGCAGAGACAAATTACAACGTGACCTACTTACCCCTATAGTATACTTAGTGGAAAGAGGATTTTGAGAAGAGAGATTGAGAAGTAAAAAAAATATGATACCAATGCATGGCTAGGATGGTATCTCACATTATAGGACTAAGGTAATGGGAAGAATAAACCATGTAAATCATAGAAATTCAAAGGGGGGATAAATTGGAAATGGCCTCTCAATGAGAAAACTTATGATCTTTGGTAGGGCACATCACAATCCATATCAACCTTCCTCCTGGGGAAATTTCATCGCATTCCCCCATCATTCTGGAATCCTTGGGCACTCATCCTTATATGTCATTTTTGTGGCCTCAAAGGAATGTTTGGCTATTGAGCATATCCATCACTTAGATTAAATGGAAGATTTTGTGGAATCCATCCACATAATGATGGATGTCAACGCCAACACGGTGCACATCGAGAGTGAAGCGTCAGAGTCCTAAGATGAAATTAATATTGAAGCCTGGGATAGGAATGAATGAATTTGTTTAGTTTATTTTCCAAAATCTCATGGGTCATGTTGTAGTTTACTTTTACTATTTCAATTTGTAAGGAAATATACTATGTAGAACTTTATTTAGATGGTGTTGGAAACAAAACCCTAGTCTTTTTGTCATGGCAAGACCTCGGTTTTGGAACTTTAGATAAGGTCGAACATGTTTTATTTATTTATTAATGTTATATAGTTTGGTAGCGTTGATTTTAATATAAAATATAATCGTTATAGTAAAAAAAAGAAAAAAACAACTTGTTAACTCATCAAAACTATGGAGATTTAGAAAAGCTTATCTCCAATATTTTTTATCATCATCATTAGAGTATGGGATCTCAAGTATTTTCATTTAATCTTTTAGAAGTTGTAGTTATATGGTGCATGGATTTCCTCGTCCATAAGAGATTAGGGTGCTTTGTGAGGTCTTCTTCATAGGCAAATGAACTTTAGATAAGATAATTTTATTAATGTCCAAAGAATGACCACAAAAGTAGTCAATGGGACTAAAAGGGTACATCCAATGTAAATACATAGTGGGAGTAACTAAGAAATTAATATAGTTATGTTATCAACAACGTAAAATATCTAAAAACATAGCTAAATTAAGGAGACACAAAATGAATACACCAACATGGATCCATCTAAACTATGGATCTATTAAACATTGAGTGGGATAAAAAAGAAATTGAGATGCAAATCTCTCTATGCCTAAAAGATCATGATTTAAGATGGATCTAAATTGTTGTTGTTGTTGTTGTTGTGTGTGTGTGTGTAAATTAATGCTTGGTATTATTTTATTAAATTTCATTTTAACATTACTAATTTTTTTATTTTTTTTTAAATATTATATTGGGTCGACTTATGTCGCTTTTCACATCAATGTTTGGCACCAAAATTACACATCTCCCTCATACTAGGTTTTAGAATGCACCTTGTTTATCTCATTGCAATAAGTGAAGTCACATAAATAACATGTCAAGGAGTCAAGTGTCAAGGTGTGTCAAAACTAGAGAAATACTAGAAGAAGTGACGAGCAATGAAATATATTCATTTCTAGATGGCAATTTAGGGTTAAATCAAGTTCCCATAAGATAAAAGGATTGACCACTTACCACATTTGCAACTAACAGGGGAGCACTTGCATATAGAATAATTCTCTCTTATCATGTCAATGCACCAACATGCTTCTCAATGACTATTGTGGAAATATTCAAGGATTTTATCCATGAAACCTTGGAAGTATACCTAGATGATTGGAAATTGTTTGTATGTCTAAATAATCACATATCAAATATTACAATTATGTTAAATAGATGCAAAGAAACACAAGTGTTATTGAATATAGAAAAATTTCAATTTTAACAATCTTTTGGAAATATCTTGGAAGATATAGTATCCAAAGAAGGAATAATGGTAGACTCAGACAAGGTTAATGTAATAAAAACCATGGAGCCTCCTACAAATCCATTTGAAGTTAAGTCCTTCTTGGGACATAGTGTACTATAGGAAAATTTTCAAAGGATATGTTAAAATCACCGATTCGATGGAGATGCTAGTGAAAAATGAAACTCCATTCAAATGGATAGAAAAATCCTAGCAAGGGTTTGAAACATTGGAGGCATAATCATCAATGCACCAATACAAAGGTTTCTTGATGGGAACAAGGTATTTCACATGTATGTAGATATATCAATAAATCCATAAGATAATGTTGACATATCCATGAGATAAATGTATGGACTACCCAATATACTATGCAATATATAAACTTTCAACAACATAGAGGAAATATAACACCACAAAGAGAGAATCTCAAGGTATGATCTACGCAGTTCATAAGTTTAGACATTACTTGCTAGGAAATATGTTCAATTTTTACGTTGATAAATAGACAATAAAAAACATTGTAAATAAGCCCATACTATCAAGAAACTTGAATAGATGGTTTATGATTGTTCAAGAATATGAATTTCACATATTTTTAAAACCTAAAAAATACCATGAGTGACTTAATCACCGTTCAATAATAGGCAATGGGAAAATGACAAATAAGGGTAAGGATATTTTCCCATACTAACCTATTTCAAATAGAAGTAGCACCAAGATATTTTGAAGACGTTTTCCACTTCCTTCAATATAGAGAAGCACCTCAAGGGTTGAACATTGCATGATGAAGAAGAAATTCCAGACATAAGGAACTAAGTTTTAAAACACAATGTGGAAACCTATACATGATAGCCATTGATGGAATTATATGGAAATGGGTTCAACTCTTGGAAACTAAATAATTGATCGAAGTATCCCACTACACAATGGTAGGATGACAATTTTCAACCAACAAAATAGCATAAAAGATATTATGTATAGGAATTTGGTGGCCCACATTATTCAAAGATTGTTTCAAGACATTCATAAAATGTGAATAGTGCCATAAGGAAAGCAATACACCTCAAAGCAGAGATTATGTTCATTGGCAATCCGGTTGCTCATTAAAGCATGACTATGTATCAACCCTAGTATCAATGGACCTAATCATAGCCAATTATTGTCTTCACCATACAACATGCCTCAGGATTCAAAATAAAAAATTATGATAACAAACTTATATATGTTCCAGTGGCAAAATTCTCTATTTCCCATTGTATCTAAACTGTGGATTTATTTACCCATTGTATTGTGTTCTTTGTGTTTATTCTTAGTGTGGTTTATCAGTTTACTCGAAATGAAAACCACATGCATAATAGACCAACAATAATACAAAAGGAACTAAAACCTTGTTAACTAAAGAACTCTCCGGGAAGTAAACTGTAACAATTAATTAATGAGTATGTTGGCCATTGGAATGCTTAAAACTTAAAATTCATCTTCTTTGAAATTTCCTGACTACATAGCTAACATGTAGTTTTTTACGGTGTTGAGAATAGAGTCAGAAACCTTCCTCGGTAACAACTCTCTTATTCTCCCTCTCTGTGAAATCTATGGGAGATCTCAATTGACCAACCCTTTCCACAATCATGTATGCCCCTTTTATAGGACATATTCCAAGCAATAGCTACCATCAATTTTGGAAACCAAATTGATTCTTATTCTCCAACAATTGGGCTACCCAATTTTTTATGGAACTATTGCGTAATTGCACACATGTCAACTAGCAGAAAGATGATATGGCACTCACATGATGACTCGACCCCTACATTACATAGAAAATCCGCACCTTTTCTTTCTCTCGGGTTTTCCCTATAGTAATTTTCTATAAATTTCCCATAAGATAAAATCTCGGTCACACTTTCCCCGGTGCCTCTCCTCTCATATTCCTTTGGTTTTTTCTACCGACATTTTTAGGCCTTCCTCATCAGAAGAGAAAACCCACTCTCAAAAGATCATCTCCCTTTCACCTTCACACATGATACTTCCCTTTCTTGAGCAAGGCAAACTTCTACCCTTTTCTCAGTTAGCCGAAACTCAAACAAAACTTCATAATATTATCATTTACATGATAAATCTTTCTTTTGTGTGTTAAAGATTATGTTTTTTCAGTGAACAGGTCTTTATTCAGCGACATAAACATAGACCATATTTTCCCTTTTATATTTATAATTCTTCCTACTTGGTCTCCAGCTCTGCACTTTAATCCAAATTTCAAATCATCTCTTCCACCCATTGTCACTACCCAAATGCTTTAATTTCCATACAACCCATGTTACAACTTCCAACTTTAACAACTGATAATTTAGTGATCCTTAACACTATTATTTTCAAACATTCTTGTGCACAACCTCTAGATTCAACACCTTGCTTGAAGTTGAAAGCTCCCATATTCTTACCACCACATCTCCGATCACTCCTTTGGCTTCCAACCTACCTTTTAACAATTTACAATTCTAACCATCATTTTTGGTTCTTGCCATTTCAGCCACTACCCCTTTTTACTATAATCCACTATGAACATGGTTGTAAAACTAAGACGGACATTCCACCTATGGTTTTTTTTTTTTTTCTTAAATCTTAAGGTTCCAAAGTTAAAAAAATCAATAAGCTAGGAAGTTCCGATTGTGATTTCCTAAGTGGAATAATGATCTTTAAAATTTACTCATTTTTTCAAAACTTTACGACTTTAATTACATTATAAGTTATAAAAGTCATATTTTTTTATGACTTATAAGTATGAAAAAAATATAAAAATTTTAAAGTTATGATAACCTTGTTTTTATACATGCATAAATACAATAAAAGCCTAATAATAATGTCAAAAACATAAAATAATTATCTTAATTATCTCATATTAACATTCTAAAACTTTATTAAATATTTTCATTATAAAAACTATCTATTAGTTTGAGCTTTATGTTTGATTATGTCAATAATGTTAAAAACATAAAAATAATTATTTTAATATTATTTTATGTCAATATTTTAAATCTTTATTAAATATTTTCCCATTAATTCATAGTTGTACGAGAGCATCTTCAACATTTCTTAAACTTCTCAATTGGTTGAGAACAATTTTCGAAACTTTGGCAACTTCAACGTCAAAGAAATGGGAACTTGGGAATGGTTTTCTAAATAAAGAGCTTTAAATTAAAATTATATTTATATATATTTTTATTAATAAGTACCAATTTTCAATATTATTAAATTAAATTGTAAATATTTGTATTTCATTATTACAAAAATATAATTTATCACAAATATTTTTGTTATAKTTATTCAAAATATCACTATAAAACAAAGACTAAACTACAAGTAARTATTATTTCAAAAATTATTTAAATAAAAAGCTTAATAATACTCACTTTATAGTTGTGGATATGGAAAAATTCCAATGCATGTACGTATTAATTTAATATTTATGCTTCATTATGTACTATTCGATTTTTTTTTGTTGTAAATAAAAATATATATTACCTTKCCATAGCAGAAAAATTATGTGTCCAAATATACATGATAGCAAGACAATTGTTCTTCCACCGTAGTGGAAACTAGAACACATGGATGTGACAACTTTTCACAGTTCCAAATCTTAAAGAAAAAACAACAACTATCAACATACAAACAAGGGGACTTGCCACCTGTTCTTCCACTCTTGTGGAAACCAAAACAGGCAGTGGACTGAGTGCCCCGACCACCTATCATACCTGAGCCTATCGGACCTGAACCAAAGACTAGCGTAGGAAAAATTTGCAAAAAATTATCCATTAAACCAAAGAAAAACCTATGAGAATGTTATGCATGTGGCAAGCCCAGGCATCCATCTTGATGGAGCTTGAAGGTGAAGGGATGACAACACGTCAGGTAAAGGATCTTCTCAGGCTCGCTTGACAGGGAATCATATAGGGCGTTCAGACGTTTGCTGAAGAAACTCTGGCGGTGTTGCTACTCGGCCAAGTCCCTTCTAATCTCAAAGATTAATACCAGGTGGTCTTCCGTGAGTCTCTAGGATTCTGGAGCTGGGTGAATATGGTCCTCTTGAGCCCGATTTTCCTCCAAAGTGGCAGCGACGGAGTAAATAGAAGCATCAGAATCCATGGCGGGGTCTTCTTCCATGGAGGCAGGGGAATTGTGCCTCGAGTGGTCCTCCATAGGTAAGGCTTCTTCTTCCACTATGCATCATGTTGCAATTGACTCCTAAAATGGAATGGTGGTGTAGGTGGTGACCTAGTTCTCTAGGGTGGTTGAAGGTAGG
>JASDQU011404500.1:49842-75124 GCA_032191745.1 Picea mariana
GTCAGAATAAAGAAACTCCTCGATGATAGATATTGTAAGCGCCTTATTTCTAAATAACAACCAATGGATTTCATTTAAAATTAAAAGGAAACTCTCTAAGTTTTTTTCTTTTTGGGTAAAAACTTTTATTTCTAAGAGGTAAAATATAAAGTTCAAAGCTCAAAATTAGGCGTGTTCCAACATAGGCTCCATCTGGGGATTGTGGCTCCCTATGACGTGCGAAAGAACAGTAGACCAAGTGCCTTTATTGGGTAAATGGAGTCATTATTTCTTTTTGAAAAACATTTTCTAGTTTTATCTAAGAATTAATCACACATAGAAAAACGAACTTAACCAAATCTCAAAAACCTTCAAAACATACTTACTGATTGATCTCAAGTTAGGCTATCTAAAATTTCCTTTTATTAAAACTGATTTAAGAATTGTTTAAGATAATCAAAACAAATTTAACTGAAATATCAGTCTTCAACTGACTTTGTTTGCTTCAAGGTTAAGCATATGTAACAATTTATTTAGGGAATCCCTAGTTGGTTCAAGATGTAAATATCACCGGAAAGAGAACTAGATAACAGAGTGTGATATATGGATATGTATGAAAGCCTTACAGATATCATAGATATTTCTTCACTACCAGCGAGCCTATTCAGTACCTCGGTGAATTTATCTACTTTTCCCATTGAATTTGCTTTCACCACTTCAATTAGCACTTTTGCACTTTGTTGAGATGAGGGCAATCATTATATGAATTTCCTTTCATCATCTCTTTTGTACAAGATGGGGGCAATCAAATTATGAATTTCCTTTCACCACATGTATTATATTTTAACATTTTTAAGTGGGGACAATCATTATGTATGTATCATACAAGGGATGATATCTGTTTAAAATTTTGAAAAGAAGGCATGTCAACAATTTTAAGAATACTCTAAAACTAACTTTCTTCCAATTTTCAATACACCTTCGCCTATAGGAAACATTTTTTATGGGGATTTTAATCTTTTTAGGGATCAACCTTGAGAAAATTAGTCAGTTTAAAGTCCTATAGAAGAGCTAAAACTATCAGGATTAGCCTAGACACACTGTTTCAATTAAAATCAAAGGAACATAAATATTTTCACCTAATCTTGTTTTGAAAATATGTTTTTAAGTTCTCAGAGTCAAGGTGAGTTTCTTTCTTTCTATGAAGACTAAGAAAGGATAAAGAAAATCTGAACTAGATAAGAACTTGGGGATAGGTAAAAATAACCAAATTGAGGATTCAAAGGACCTGACACAAAATATCATAGTTCTACACAAGTTTGTGTATTTGGTTCAGACTTCCTTCGAGCTTATTTATTTTTATTTTAGAGATGGCTTTAGAATTTATCAGTATGACATTTTAAGTTGTAATTTTATACCTCTGCTTTTTAGGTTGGGTGATAGCATTGTCATGAGCAAAAAAATTCCTTCACATTCATTTCAAAAGGATTTTTCTTAAAATTTTAATTGAACTAGAAGAGAAGGAATTCATACCTCATTTTCCTTTTGAACTTTCATCAAGGCATATTATTATTTATCACCTATTTTTAGATAAATCAAATGTTTGAAAAACATGTGTCGAATTTTTATTCAGCCTCATCTCCTGTTCAACAAGATATATTCTGCAAAAGGGATAAAATGAAAAATGTTAGAAAATCATGTAGAATAGAGATGGTATGTGATACAAATGTTTTTTATATTTTATTCCAATGATGTCAAGAAATCATAAATTTGTTGAAAATATTTACAACAAATGATTAAATGACTCAAATAATTTACAAAAAGATAAGAAAAATTGAAAATTAAAATAGCCAATGTCAATCCAATCTGATATATACAATGGAAATTTGAAATATGACTACTGCATGAAATGTTTTAAGTAACGCCCGTTGATAGGAGTGTCAATAATTTCTTCATCAATATTTTCCAGTGAGAATGATTTTTTTCCTTCAGCAGCTGCAATTTTGAATGGTCCGAACCAGAGATGATCAAATTTTCCATGTTTCCCTACATCTTCCTTTCTAGCTTCCCATTTTAAAACTAAATCACTAGGAAGAAATTCCTTGTCTTTGGATTTTTTTATCGAAAAGGGATTTCATATTATCCTGGTACTTTTGAAGCTTATCATCCACTTCCACTCTATTTTGTTGAACTTCGATGATTTGATTCATTCTTCTCGTAGCATCGTTCGGCTCTTCATTTGCGTCATGCCAGAGTTTCATCACAGGAAGATAAATATTGATAGGAAGGATAGTGTCAGTACCATAAACCAATTGGAAATGAGACATACCTATAGATTTCTTGGTGCCAATTTGGTTTTCCCATAGGGAAAACTTTAAGTGGATATGCCGATATTTTTTATTTTTTGTCAAATTTTTTTTTTATTATAGTCATGAAGCTCTTGTTAGATGTTTCGGCCAACTCATTTCCCTGAGGATAATAAGTTGTATAATGACCTAAAACAATATTGTATTTCTGATAGAAATTGATCATTGCCATAGACTTAAAATCCTGAGCGTTGTTAGTGACTATTTTTCGAGGAAAAACAAATATTGCTAGGGTGTTTTCTTCCAAAAAGTTTATTACTATCGAATTTGTAGCATTCCATGTCAGAATGGCTTAAACTCATTTAGTAAAGAAATCGGTAGTGGTTAGAATCCATCTATTTTGAGCACTTGATTGTATATGGATTTCTCCGATCAAGTCTAGGCCCCATTGTTGGAAAGGAGCTTCAACTTTTACTGGAATTAAAGGTAAGGAAGGGATATTTTGCTTACCAATGACCAATTGGCATGAATTGCAAGATCTGACCCTTGCATTCACATAAGTAAATAACTTAGTCCAATAATATCCTGCCCTTAAAATCTTGTAAGTTGTTTCTCTCTAGGCATGATGTCCCCCGCATATTCCTTCATGAAATTCATCAATGACCCCTTCTATTTCAGATTATGTTAGGGTTCTCTCCCTAAGAAAATATGTTAGGGTTCCTTCATGATTATGTTAGGGTTCTCTCCCTCCTGCATAATCCAAGCAGGATCTTTCTGATTTTCTTGATCTATGTGGGTCTCAGAAAAATCATCAACCATTTCCAGGAATTGTTTGATTTATTCGTCGTCTTCAAACACTTTCCAGTGCTGAAAATTGTTCAGAATCGAAGGTCTATGTCTCATCTCGATGTGATATTTCAGTTTCAAAAAAATAGGTGGTATGAAGGTCGCAGTAGATTTGGACAAAGAATCAACTCATTGATTTTTCATTCTGGGAATAGAGTGAATATTAAAGGACGAGAAGAAATTATCTATAAGATCCCAGGCACAATTTCTATACGATCTCAATCTCAGATTTTTAGCTTGATATTGTTGTTTTATTTGTTTTACAATGAGCTTTGCATCACTATAAACTATCAAATGTTCGATTTTTAACTTTCTTGCAGCTCCTAATCCTAAGACTAAAGCTTCATATTCATAGACATTATTGGTATAATCGGCCTCCCATTGTAATCTATAAGAGAAAGGAACAACATACTCATCACTTGGTTCCACGAATAAAACTCCATCTCCTTCTCCTTCGTAGGATGAGGCACCATCGTAGAACATTTTCCACATCCCTTCTCTAACATTTACATTTTTCTTTGAAATTTTTCTTTTTTGATTGTCTTCTTCTATACATTCTTCAAAATCATCATCTTTAGATAATATACAATTTCCTATGTCCTGATCAACAACATAGATTGGGTATTTATTGGGTTTTTGAGGGTCACTTACAGTATATGTCAGTCTAGTTTCTTTGTACAGTCAAGTGAATTGTCCACCAAAAATTGGAATTGTAGCGTAAGTCATGTCTAGCTGAACTAATCCTCCTAACTTGGTGCCCCAAGATATGGATAGAAGCATACCGTACTTGGAAGGAACGTCAGCAACAACCACGTCCATAAGGATACTTTTCACAGGAATATGAGCAAGATTTACCACTAAATATTTAATCATACCTAGACACTTAACCTTTCTAGAGTCAAATGAGTATAAATCTTGATAAGGTGTGATAATTTCAAGGCCCAATTTATCTGTGTTAATATTAGGCATTAAATTATGCGAGGCTCCTGAGTCTAACATGCAATTGTGAAGTAAATGATCGTGCACAGTCAATGTTATATAGAATGGAGCAACAAAATCTTTACTACTTTCAATGTGTGGCCCAAACATGATTGTAGGTTTTTTGTCCTGCAAATTGATAACATCAGCTTGACATTCAGCATAAAAAAAAATTATTGCTTTAGCGATTTGTTTTTTATCGATCAGGCTCCTAGCAAGTTCAACTAGAGGCATTGGAATTTTAATTTTATTAAGTTCATTCTCTAAATTGAAACTCACAATTGGTTTTTCAATTTCCCTGGTCTAAACTTCTGCTTCTGTATTTTTTGGCTTCTTAGTTTGCACTACTTTCATTTCAACCTGCTTTATTCGAGTAGCTTGCATCTTAGTTGATGGTTTTGAAACTGCTGCCTCATTTGCTTTGTTTCATGATAAAATATTTTTCAATGGAATATTTGTAGAACTTTTTTCTCTTGGCCTTAAATCATATTTATGTTGAAGCTCGACCATTATTGAGTCAGTGAGACCTTTGTATGTAAAGTCCCCCAGATTATTCATTTTTTCATCATTATTAAATAGAGATTCCAGGTCTAAGGATTTCTCATAATCCTTCTTGGTTAGGTGAGGCTCAAGATCATCATCGATGAGGTTGTTTAGATCTTCCTCTAATTCCTGATAGTCTTGCACTTCATCTCTCGACATGAAATTCTCAATTTTAAACAGAGCTTGAATCTCTTGATCCTCATTTTTTATTTGTCTTTGTTGTATCTGAGGATTAGGGTTTCTCCTAAATTGATTTCTAACGTATGGATCAAGTTTGTCTTGCTCTATTTCCATCCTAGAATTTGTTTTTGATAAATCTTTAATAATTTTGGCCATCTCATCCATTTTTTCCTCTGCGGACTTTCTAGATCCAAAGGGTCTTGCATGTTATTTAAAACGCTTGGATTCTTTGGTTCCCATCTCAACCTTAGTTTTCAACTTCCCAGATGTCATCATATTGGACTCAATTTCTATGGCATCATATTGCATCCCCGCTAAAGTAGTGGATCTCCTTTCTCTCAAAAGTAAATCAAAATCAGAATCAAAAGCCCCTGCAAAAGTGACTTTTCCAGCTGGTTCAGAAGGTTTAACTATAGCTGGGATTTTGTGATAAAGGTTATTAAATATTTGGATAAATTCTAGGATTGATTCAAAAGTCTTCTTTCTCAAGGCTCTGAATTCGGTTAAGTAATAGAGATGATCCTTTTTCTCGCCCCATTTCCTTAGGAAGGAAGTTTCTAGATCGCCATATGATCGTATAGAAACTACTGGGAGTCCTCTGAATCAAGTTATTATCTATCCTTCAAAAGTATGTACTAACAGTCTTGTGTAAACTTCCTCGTGCTCAGTGCCAAGAATATAATCAAACTAATCGAAAAAGTATATATGTTCTTTTGTTGTTAGATCCCCTTCTCCCATGAATTTGGGGAGGCTCTTCATGTAATTTCTGAGTAAATCATGCAGGACAACATGAATAATTAAGAGAGCATATCTAGTAGATACCTTGGCAAAGATCCTAGGAGTTTGAGCTGTTCCACCAACCCCTACACCTCTGTTACCACCAACACCAACACCTCCACCCCCATCCATTGAAAGTCTATGAGACAGAACTCGAGGGCTAAATAGGATATTTTCAAAAACTTCAAAAGACTGATCTACTGATATTTCGACTACTTAGGTATGTTGTGAATGAAGTTCAGGAAGAAGATCGTGAGAAGACGAAAGATCTAAATAAGGGGGAAAAGGAAAACTTGAGCTCAGATCCTCAGGTTTACCTTATGTAAATATAGGAGAAGTAATAGGGGAGGAATCTGGGTGTAGAAAATAATCTTCATAATTTCAGGAAAAAGAATCGGTTGAGTATTAATGATAGTGGGGATTGAAAGGGATCCTTTGTTTTCACTAGTAAAAGTATTTATCAAAGAAACAGGGATGGTCTGGTTTACTTCAGAAGTAATTAMCTCTCGAGTTTCAAGTTTAACTTCGAGTTTACTTGTTGATGCTTCTGCAAAATGAAATTGCTTAAAATTTTCTTTAAGAGTTTGTTCTTCAACAGGAATCTTAACATTGACTTGTGTAATTATAGGTTTATGGACCTTACCYGTCGATGCAGAAGTTGGTATGAGATATCCCTTTGGTTTCAACAATTTTTCGGGATCCGAAACTGGTGTAGTCTGCTTTTCATCTGRGTTTTTCTTGGTATTCTTTCGACCGAATGCTAGTTTTTTCTACAATGGAGTCTCCAGGTGAAAGATAAAGTAAGCCTTACTCACATATTCAATTTTTGTTCACCATCAAACACCAAAATTTACCTTGGCGTTTTCTCAGGGAAAAATGATTTCACTTCTCCGTCCCCGGCAACGGCACCAAAAATATGTTTTTCCTGAGACTAATTCTAAGGATCAAAGAATAATGTCAGGCATCAAAGGTTTTAAATGAAATGTTTTAATGAGTGCTTTTTCTACCTTCATTTTTCTGAGAAATAATCTTTAAATGAAATTAATAATAAGAGAGTACAGAGGTTGTATCTCGTTATTTGAGTCACAATTATAATGTCAAATGATGTAGAAATATTTACAAAATTGTTAAACAAAGTCAGGTAGCAATTATAGATAAGTCTCACCTTGTTTGTAGTAGAAGAAAAGTAGAATATGCACCCTTGAACATGATATAAAATGAAGTAATTCACATAGATCATAGGTCTTGTTTTACTCACAGTAATAATAGAGGAAAACTTATTTACTGAATGAACTCATGGTATAATATGATCACAATAGATGTAATACTAAATTGCAATCAATCACTCTTCAAGAATTACAAAAAGAAATTCAAAGGAATGGAAACACAGTGGGAACACATAACTCAAATTGAACAAAACTTAGAATATTTGCCTGCGCTTGCATTAATAATCAAAAAGAGTTTCTCTATTACATTTGGCAAGAAGCAACCTCGAATAGATCTAAAATCTGTGTATTTATACAAAATCTGTCACAATTGAAAAGCGTTGGACTTCTTACAATATTTGACTAAAAATAGAATACATCTGAATAAAACAACAACATGCAAAATGAGTTTTGTTGGCGCTTCCTCTGTCTCTTCATCTATTGGTAGATGCGCTCTCTTTCCTTTTATATTTGATCCAAGTACACATGTCATTAATTCCACCCCAATCATTTGGCTTATTGTGTTGGCCATTTGATCTTGTTCCCATATGTCCCTTTGGGTGTGTTTAGTGGGGCAAGGAATTGCAGTTGGAGTCATGGTGGGGAATAATTAGATGACTAGCTCAGTGTTGTCTCATTAAGGGATGGATAATGGTTACAGGTAAGAGTAATTGTTCATGAAAAGAATGATGGGGGAAAAAGTGTCTAACGAGTAGGTGGGATGAGTGGATGCAAGAATACGGGCAGAAGGGATAGACGAGGTAAGTGATTGTTGGAGGATGAAAGGTAGATTGGGTGGAGAAGGTGGAAAATGTGCATGCTTTCTCATTTTATCCCAACTACACTTTCTTTTCCTTGTTCAATGCATTGCGTTCATCTGTCCATCAATGCTACCACAAACCTTGAAGGCTCAATCCTTTCATTTAATTCAAAGACAAACATATTCTTCTATATTTGGGGCAACTTCTCCTGGATCTTGTTCACTTCTTGGACTGTGGCCTGAAACTGTGAACTTGGACTAACCAACCATTCATTGATTTTAAGTAGATCAATCTGGCTCATCTCTTGGATAGTTGCATGAGTAGCCTCCTTGTTCTTTCTATATATTTGTTNATGCATTGCGTTCATCTGTCCATCAATGCTACCACAAACCTTGAAGGCTCAATCCTTTCATTTAATTCAAAGACAAACATATTCTTCTATATTTGGGGCAACTTCTCCTGGATCTTGTTCACTTCTTGGAATGTGGCCTGAAACTGTGAACTTGGACTAACCAACCATTCATTGATTTTAAGTAGATCAATCTGGCTCATCTCTTGGATAGTTGCATGAGTAGCCTCCTTGTTCTTTCTATATATTTGTTGGTTCATTTCTATCTCAATCTTCCCCAAGGCCTATGAGATATTATTCCCTTCAAACTCAATCGGTTTTTTATTTAATGAAGACAATGCCTCAAGACAAGCCTCTTTTACATCTCTAGAAAGTTTCTTGTCTTCTTCTAGATTTGTTTCCAAGGATTTTAGGGCCAGTTCTCCTCTTACTTGTTCAGAATGAGAGAGAAGAGGAAGAACAGGGGCATTAGCTCTCTGCATCCATATGAGAACCTCTTGAAACTTAGACCGGGCTGAGAAAGCCTCTTTTTCCTTGACATATTTATCTTTTAGGGAAAATTCTACTACCTGAAAACATTTCTGAATAACATCTACTTTCTGATAGAGTTCTTGTTGGGAAACTTCCAACCTCTCATCAATCTCTGATGCTTGAGTTTTGAATGCCTAAATGTATATCGTTGTGTTCTCTGTTAGGGTCAATTTGGCCTACAACTACTCTATCAACTTGTCACACTGAGTGACCAGACCTTGGCTAGTCTGTGAACTCCAGTAGATCGGGTCAAGGTTATCCTGTAATTGCTTAATTTCCTATTAATGGCTAGCCCTGATTTTCTCAAAGTCCTGGTTCATCCCACTTATAACAGTATTCTCTGTATTATATATCTCATTTTTCAATTTTTCTACCAAGAGGCATTTATGTCGTAGTTGTTCGGTCAACTTCTCCACTGACCATTGATTAGCAGTGGAAAAATCCCCTAACGAACCTGCAACTTATTTTGCAAAATATGGACCATCATGGTCTTTCCCATCATACACCAGTATTTTCCTTTTAGTGATAACTCCATCCTTTTGGTGAGATTCTCTCTTCACGATGGCCTTTCGTTTCTTTATAAAAAAAAAATATGAGGGAGGCATTTCTTCGAGCAAGATAGGAGTAAGATCACCTACAAAAGTGAGTTCAAAACTAGGATTTCCGAAGCTGGTCTATAGAAGGGTTAATGATGCAATAGGAGAAGCAATTTCGGTGGAAGGTTATTTTCATCTGGTATTCAAGGTTCCAATAGGAGTAGTTGGTGTTGAATGAGGGACAATTTGTCCCAGATTCATGAAGGCTTCGAACCGAGATTACACTTGTGGATCATTCAATCCTGATAGTGATGCTCTTATCTCATGAAATAACACTTATGGGCTTTCCGGGACTTCCTCATCTTTGTGCTTAGCAGAGCAACTTGGCTCAGATCCTATAGGCCTAGATTCATGTGAAGGAGGCATGGGTATTGACTCTCCTTGGAATATCTTTGGTAAGTTGTTTCATCTATGTTTTTGAAAGATGAGGAAACTAGCTTGTTGGTCAGGGAGCAGATTCTGGAATCTGCTTTGGAATTCCTCATAAGATCTAACTCCTTTGAACATTTCATCATAAGGAGAATTATCATGGATGTATCTCTTCATGTTAAATTGAGCCAGATTATTTTCCACTATTCTATGTGGATAGTGCTTCTTGAATTCGATGTCAACTAATTTGACATCCTCCATGGTTGTGGCTTCAACTTTAGAGTGACCTAAATCTAATAATGTAAACATGCCAACCTAAATGGGGAAAGTCGGCGAGACCTTTTTCTGAGTTTATTTCAACTCTTCGTTGATACCTCCTGCTATTGTCTAGTATGCTACTTCTCTACACACCAGCTTGTCGGGTAAAAACTGTGGGAGGGCATGACGAGTAACCGAACAACCAAATACTCTGATGTAGGATAAATTATCCTCAATGAACCAGTCTGCGAGCTTGCCCAATTTCCCCATAATCCTTTATTAAATCTGGGGTGGTGGGTGACCATAAATGGCTATATGAACATGCACTACCACGTTGTGACATATTTCATAAAAGAAATATTTGGTGTTCTCCTCCCATAATTTGGAGTGATAAAAATGAATTGGCTTAGAACTGGCTGGGGTCCAACTCCATTTCATCAAGGGAAAATGGGTCATCAAACAAATGGCATCCATAACATATGTCGACATGTAAAAAGGGGCAGGCTGCCCTTTTGATTTTGTTGATTTATAATCAGAAATTTCCTTGGAAAAATTATCTGACAACATTTTGGCCCAATTGAAAGTATAACCCTCAGCTACCTTGTTCATGATGGCTACCCACTCAATCGAGAAATGTGTAGGGTTCTTCTTCCTGAACAGGTGACAGAGCATCATGGCTACATACAACATACGAGCATCTAAAGACGTCATGGCATACATACCATGAGTGTTAGCTCTGAATTTTTCCGTATGTCCCACCAGGTCTTGACTATAGTATGCCCATTTCTAGCATATTGGGTGCATTCATTTCTCTCAAACTCTAGAAGGAATGCGACATTGTAAGTGTATTTAGGAGTAGGGGAAATTTTGTACATTACTTGTAGGTTTTCTGGTTAGAAAGAGTCGATGGTGACCTGCTAGTGGTTGATGATGTTGCTGGTTTGGATGTCGACATGTTCCAAAGCCCAACTTATCATATCGTTATAGGGTATGATTCTTGGTCGCGCAACAATCTTATGCAGATCTGACTATGCTACATGTCTAAGCTTAGTTGTAAAAGATTCATCATCTTCTTCGGTAGATTCGTCTAGACAGTTGATGATCTCATGATCTAAGACATCAAAAACCTTTGTCCAAGTTTTAATGGCGTCTGCAACTCGTGGAGTTGTATCTGATAGAACATCTGTGTTCAGATTTGAATCCATTTGGGTAAATTTTTTTATTTCTAAGAGGTAAAATATAAAGTTCAAAGATTAAAATTAGGCATATTCCAACATTACCTACCATATTGATCTTTACTACCATAACCTCCCAATATTCAAATTGGATTCCCTTCCCAACTTTATCTTATGTCTCTCTTCCCAATCAATGCTAGTGTTTGTTAGAGTTATCACTTTGGCTATCACGTCCTCGGTCCCATATGATTTTTTTACTAACTATTAGTAACCAACCCTCCTTGCACTAATGTTTTCCTTCATGATTATTTCATGTATGCATTAGAATACTCTTGGAGTTGTTTGTTTGCATTTCTATCAAAACTTAAAGTTTTCCTTTGTTGATGTTGGCCTTGACTTTCCTATAATTAAGTTTTTTTCAATCCAACCAAGAATGTGGTTCTAAATGGATTCATCCATTTAGTCACGTACTCAATTGAAACTTAGAGTATCTTATTTCTTTCATATGATTATCATTGACACATACACACTTATCCTTCACACATACAGGGTTCCAACATCATAGATGCCCTATAAGGCTACCTGAGATGCCCTTTTTTTGTCATGAATTTCTTTGTGTGTTAATTTTGTATCATCTAACATCTCTAACTATGATGCCTACAATTGAATTACACATCTTTTCATAATTGTGCATTGTAGTTTACAACATATGGCATGGTAGTTGCATTGAATATGTAAGTGTGAACCGACATTATGATTATTAGTGCCATAGTTACATCACACAAATTGTGTATATATACTCAAAGATACTCACATAAGCTCTTGACATATTGAAATGAATCCTATATGTCAATCAATTTAATTGCTTAAATTGATGAACATTAAATTATTAATCTGAGAGCTCGTAAACTTGTGAGATGTCATCAAAATATATGTAGGATTAGGTAGAAAACTCTAAGCTAAGAACACAAAATTCAAAAGTACTTTGTTTGATAGGACACTTCCAAGAACCAAATTTAAGTACATAATTTAGCTTACTCAATGACTCAACTAATTCATGTAGCTTAATCAAACTATAAAATAAATTCACTCAAATGAAATTGCAACGATGAAATCAAATCTAGAAGATAGTATAATTGAACGTCCAAGTCATGTAGCTTTCACTTTCTTAGAATATTCGGGTCAACAGTTTCTAATATCTTCGGTATCACACAACACACACAACCGTTAAGACACTTGCAGAAATTGAAGAGAAGAAATAAGTGAGCAGTAAATAAATAGACAGAAAGTGATTAAAAGGCATTGCAACAAGCATAAAATAAACTAGCCTATGAATTGAAAAAATCAATGCAAAAATAAAATAAACTAGCTAATGTGCAGTGCATAATCAGGTCATGGGGAACTGTAGTGTTCCCCAACTTAACCAGGGAACATTACTATGTGGAAAAACACATAAAATGAAATTTTCTTTTGCTAAACAATTGTTGTAGCTTACCAGCTACAATTTCAACACATTTTTGACAAATATTTGATACCCATAATTAAATGCAACTACAACATTCTAAAAAAGCATGAATGCAAATGATAGAACACCTATAGCAACATATGAAGCTATTCTCATATGCAGAGTAAATGCATAACAACTACATTCATGGAATAACTCGGCAAAATAGGTAAACACTTATCTTTAAAAGGGATTTTGTGCAACCAGTTTCTTAGGAAGGACATTCCATCCAACCATAGACCTATTTTTACAAATCTCAAAAACAAGTAACCCTCGATTTGGCGCTAGGAATCCAAAAAATAAGGGTGCCTCTCTCAGTCCCTTACAACTCCATATCACACAACCCACTAGTTTTCTCCTACAGTTATCCCAAATTTCCTCCAACTCTCTTCCTCTTGACTTACCTAACCCAAGGAATGTACCCCTTCACTACTCTTAGTCCATTGGATATCCCATTCATTTATCAGGGTCTCTTTGGCACAGGTATCTAGGAATATCTTAGTTGGGAACTCATTGCTAGGAAAACCATCATAAAAAATAATAGAAAACACTTGTTGATACAATGCAACTCACCCAGGAGTTCACTATTCGGGCCTGAAAACCTAGCTCTTCATTTTTCAAATCCAAAAACACTCCAAAATGCTCCAACATGCTCCATAATTCTCCTGTCCTTGTTGTTCCATCCCCCAAGCTCTTCTC
Organism: Picea mariana; assembly: GCA_032191745.1. Lineage (NCBI taxonomy): Eukaryota > Viridiplantae > Streptophyta > Pinopsida > Pinales > Pinaceae > Picea > Picea mariana. The sequence goes on from JASDQU011404500.1 coordinate 62,899, forward strand.
CCTTATTTTTCTGGTTGTTCATGAAAAACTCCATGTCTAAAACTGCCTATTACCACCCAAACGAATTTCCTCTCCTTTCCCAAGATAATTGACTCCTCACTCTGCCCAATGTTTATTGTACATCAACCCCATTCTCTCCAATAACTATGGGATGTGACTCTCACGTCCACCCTATGAAAGGTTTTCAATGATTGGGCTCTCATACACTCAACCAAAAAATATAAGTTTTCCCCAAATGATAATAAAATCCAGAAATGTGGGTTTGACTTAATACCCATAAATTATTTCCCCTTTGGAACCCTCTTGGAATATCTCTAGGCATCCCCCCTCTCTTGTGTATTATTCATCCCCCATCATTGTCCATATCCCAACAGTTGTTATTACAATACATTTATTTACAATTCAGGAAATACATTTTGAATTTACATTGCTTGGCCATAGCCACATTTATATCTACATTATGCATTAATTAAGCTGGGAATTATAGTAGGGATGTTACATTCCCCCTCCCATAAATTTTTGTATCATCCTCGATGCACCACACCATGATGAAATACATATATATATACATCACAATACTTAGAAAATAAAAGAAAATTCCACAATCTTTACCCTCCAACAGAAGTCCCAACCATAATCTCTCATTCTTCTCAACTTGTTGATCCAAGGAATGCACCCCCTTCATTGCCTTCATTCCATTGGGCTGCACCATTATTTTATCAAGTCTATCAACATAAGTGAYCAAGAATTTCATAGATATGGTTCTGGTAACTAGCTGCCCAAAATGRAGTCTTGCATTTTCAGCTTCTATTTTCTTCAAAATTAGAAAAAMTTATTGGGTATTCTTCCCACATGTTTTCTTCATGCTCCCATGTAGAATCTTCAGGACCGTAGTAGTTCCATCRAACATTTACCAACCCTATGGMTTTGCTCCTAAGCACTTTGACTTTCTGGTCYAGGATGCATACTGGTTCCACCTAGAAATCCCCTTTGTGATCCACCTAGATCACAGTCCAATCAATTATGTGGTTAGGATCAGGCACATATTTATTTAATAATGACACATGAAATACATTATCCACTCTCATGGATGCAGGAAATTCTAGCATGTATGCAATTGGACAACTTTGGGAAACAACTCAATCTTATCGAAATTCCTCTTGCTTTAACTTTTAGAAAAATATGTTCCCTCGCTTTAAAATCTATAAAAACTATGTTCTTGTCTGCATAACTCTTATACCTATCTTTGGAAGCCTTTAAATTATGCTCGATCCTTGCCATATGCTCTTCCATTTCCTTTAACAAATATGGCCCAATGATAGCTCTGTCTATTGGGTTATCCCAACTCAATGGTGTGTTACATTTCCTGCCATACAAAGCTTCAAATGGACTCATTTTTAATGAGGCTCGATACCCATTATTATAAGCAAAATCCACTAAGTGGATATAGTCTTCTCATTTTGATGGTTGATCCATCACATACATTTTGAGCATGTCTTCAATTATCCTATTGGTCCTCTATGCTTTCCCATCTGACTCTAGGTGATATGTCATACTAAGATTCAGATTTGTCCCAAATCCTTTGAACAAACCTTGCCAAAATTTGGATGTAAAATTGGAATATCTATATGAAACTATTTCCTTAGGAATTCCATGTAGCCTGGCAACTTCCTTCATGTAAATCTATGCAATGTTTGTTGCCTTGTGAGTTGTATTCACATGAATAAAATGTGTTGCCTTAGTCAATGTTTCCACCACCACCATGATGGAATCATGTTGCTTCATTGTTCTGGACATATTTTTAATAAAATATATTGTAACCAATTCCCACTTCCCACTTCCATTCCATAATGGGAAATGGCTACAACATCCCCGCTAGATGTATGTGCTCTATTTTCACATTTTGACACTCTAGACACTGGGCTATGTAGTTAGCTACTTCTTTCTTCATTCCTGGCCAAAAATATTAGCTCCGTACAACTGTTGGATTTATGATATCCTAGGTGCCCAACATATGGCATGTTATTCATTTCTCTCAGCACTATATTTTTCAACTCCATGGAATTTGGCACATACACCTTACCTCTGTACAATAGGATTCCATCCTCTTTTAATTCATAATTTTTAAATTTATGTTGTAAATTGCCTTGTTGTAATTTTTCCTTTATTTGCAAATAAAGTTTATATGAATTTGTTGCTTCAAGAATTTTATCCTTAGCGTCTATTATGTACATGTTGATGGTTGAAATATGCACTTCATGAGTTATTCTTCTAATTGCATAAACCACTTGATTTTCTTTGCCTTTAATATATTTAATTTTAAAGTCATACTCACTAAGAACTTCCATCCACCTAGTCTGTCTAGAATTTAATGTTGGTTGTCCAAATAAATGTTTCAGACCACAATGGTCTATTCTTAGCTCAAACCTCTTCCCCATGAGGTAATGTCTCCACAATTTTAATGCATGTACAATTGTTTCTAATTCTAGATCATGAGTAACATAATTTCTCTAATGCTCTTTTAATTTTTAGGACTCGTAGCACACCACATGATATTTTTGAATGAGGACTCCATTGAGCCCTTCCTTTCACGCATTTGTACACACAACAAAGTATTTATCTATATATGTAATATTTAATATGGGCGCACTTGTCAAAAACAATTTCGACTGCTGGAAACACTCTTCCCATTTTGGAGTCCATTCGAACTTCGCTCCCTTCTTTTGCAAAGAAATGATTGGGCTTGCAATATTTGAAAACCCTTTTATGAATATTCAGTAATAACTTGCAAGACTAATAAATGATATAACCTTCATCATATTTCTTTTCATTGTCCATCCTTTAATGGCCTTTATCTTCTCGGGATCGACTGATCCCATCTGTTGAAATTATGTGCCCCAAGTAATGCATCTTCTTTTGATCAAAGATGCACTTACTTAACTTGGAATACAACTTATGCTCCCTTAAAAATTTTATCACCATTATCATATGCTCCTCATTCTCCTCTTCATACTTAGAGTAGATGAAAATATCATCTAAGAAAACAATTACAAACTTGTCCAAGAACATCCATTCATTAGACACATAAAAACAATTAGGGAATTTGATAGTTCAAATGTCATTKCCATGAATTCATAATTCTCATGCCTTATTCTAAATGATTTCCTTTTTATATCTTCTTCTTTTATCCTCACTCAATGATAGCCTAATCTCAATTCAATCTTGGAAAATAATCTTGCACCTTTCASCTGATCAAAAAAATCATCAATCCTCGACAAGGGATATTTTTCTTTATATTGACCTTATTCATCTGTCTGAAATCAAAACACAACCTTAAGTTTYCATATTTATTCCTCAAAAAAATAACTGGGGATCCCCAAGGTGACACACTTGGGCATATATACCCCTTCTTAAAAATCTCCTCAAAAACATTTGCAACTTTTTAAGTTTTGGTGTGTCAATTCTGTAAGGCATCTTGGACACTAGGGAAGCACTTGGCACCAAATCAATARAGAAATAAATGTCTMTGTTTGGTGAAAATCATAGAATCTCCTCAAAAGCATCTTCAAAATCTTTCAAGACCGAATGGTCTTCAAGATTTACCACTTTACCACTAGTTGTCTCTTCCATGTGAGCTGCAAAAGTTTGACATCCCTTCCTGAAACTCTTTTTCAGTTGCATGGTTGAAATTTCTCTAACAACTACATCTCTAAGAATGCCTTGAATATTTCATTTCTACCCTTTCTCATCAAGACAAGTTATTGTCTTGTTGTAATAGTCTAGGACAACATGGTGTTTTTCCAACCAATCCATGTCAATTGGATTGTCATATGAACCAAAAGGTATGATGTTTACATATACCTTCATGTTGATTCCATTCATGTCTATTGGGAAATATTTAACCAAATCATTGATATTTCTCTTATTCCATATGGTCAACTGAACTAACCAATATTTCTCATGCTTACTCCTTTGCAAGTGAAATATTTCAATAATGTTATATTTTATGTAACTATGGCTAGATCGAGAATAAATTAAAATTGTTATGGGATGGTTATCAATCTTACCTTCCACTTCAATCATGGGGGATTGATACTCTGTTTTCTTGCTGTCCAAGGATGCATAAATCATTGGCATGCTTCCTCCCATATCTTCCATTGTTTCAGCCTCCTGAATGTTGTGGATTGGCCTTGTTGATTTTCTTGAGAGTTATTCTTGAAAAAGGGTCGCTTAAAACCTTTATGCCTTTTCTCCCTCTTTCCTTTCATATTGTCATTCCAAGTCTTTTGAAATACTGGCCTCCATATACTCTTCTCAAAGAGATGACTTTATCTCTATATGGTCTCCTCCAAAGTCTTGGGGTTATCATATTGTATCGTGTCACTATATAAGGAGGGTAACCCACTAAGAAACCTTTGGATTTCGACCTTCTCATCTTTTATGAAGTCAACATACTTAATAAATTCAAAGAACATCTTCTTATACTCATCCATTGCCATGCTTCCCAACTTGAGTTCAAAGAACTCTTTCATCTTGCTCTCATAGTAATGCTCAGACAAATATTTCTCTTGGAAATATCCTTTTAATTTTTTCCATGAGACTCTCTTCTCATTAAGATGCTTGACTTGCTTAAGTTGATCCCACCACATGGTTGCCTTTCCCTGCAAGTGGTAGGTCCAATTCTTATTTCTACCATGGAGGGATAATCGTGCAACTAGAAATATTTATTCATTTCCAACAGCCAATCCTTGGCCTCTTCTCTCTTCCTATGCTCACCATTGAAATTTGGTGGCTTGATATTCCTAATTTCACCTTGCAAGATGTCTCCCTTGGTCCTTCTGCTCTGTCTCCCAACAAAGGACACTCTTTTTTTTCTCTGTGGCCCTAAACTAGCATGAGGTCTCCTAGTGGATTTATTTGGGAAATGATGGCATCTTCCCCTACTCCTTGAGTGCCTATCATTACCATGCACATCTCTTCTTATATGGGATTCATATGCTACCACTTGTCTAGAACTAGCTTCGGGATTTGTGCTAGAGTCCTTATTGGCTTGCAAATGCAATATGTTCAAACTCTGAAGTATCTCTTCATGAGCCTTAATAATATTTTCATTATCAACTCTATATCTTTGCACTTCTCTATGCAGAATTCTCATAGTTACAATCTCTTTCCTATCTCTTCTTCCATTTGATTTAGTCTCAGCATTCCCCATGCTGACATGCAGACTTCTGAATTCCTCTTCATGATTGTAGGACCCTTGGGAATCATCCATTTTTGTGGTTCTCATGTAGAAACTAAACTTCTTCTCTGAACTTCTAATTCTGCAGAAAATGTGCATGCAAACAATTTTTGTTAGATGGAAAATAAATACGTACACAATTTGGAAAAAAATAATAAATATTTCTTCCCTTTAATGCCACGAGTCATCTTCTTTTGATTTGAATGTCAAATTTTCTGATCAAAATATTTTTTTGGGTTAATACTCCTCAATATCTTTCCATTGACTATTTAGTTTCCCAATTCTTAGTTTTGAGTAGAAATTTATGGTTTTCAGAAGTTTTGACCATTTTCCCTTTTATATCCATGCATGCTACAGATGTTCTCTTTCTCTTCCAGCACATTTTAGATACCCATAACTCAAATATAGCTCTATGGATTACTTCTACAGTCCATGATATTTTCATGGACTGCTCTTGGGCCCTAAACTAACTCATGAGCTAGGAGTTATTCCATCTACAAGAAAGTTGGTACTAAATTTTACCCTTGACTATTTAATTTTGGTTGTAATACCCTCATACAAGTTCTGTTTGATGAACAATTTAACTTATCGGAAATCTCTCTACGAGCTCTATTATTTTAGAAGCATAAACTATATTCCCTGGAAGGACTTCCAGGACACACGGTTTATACAAATTTGATTTTCTAAAAAAATTGTTTAGGCCCTCAAAAATGCCCTGCAAGATGAAGACCTTCGAAAACTAGATTTTTATAGAAAAATTCACTAAATTATTGTTGTAACATTCTTATATATAAATAGTTTATCTCAAAATCGGGGTCAATACCAATAGTTGATATTCCTAGCATTTCCAAGTTGTAGCTAGACCTCTGTAATCCTGTTAGAAGCTCTTTCTCGAACTCTTCCCATCGAAAGTCCAAATTGTTGGGTATGTAGATGTCTTCAAAATTCGTAGTCCGAAACACTATATGACTCTTCCCGTAGGAAACCCTCTATCGAAAACACAACTCACCATGTTCCTCCACCCTTCCAAACAACAAGGTTTGATAGCTTATGAATATCATTCTGTCGGACTTCGTCCATCAGAAACCTCCTCCTCGAATGAACATTCTGACAACCCTTTTCTGAAGGCTCTTGGGAACCATTCTTCTCGAAGCCATGCACTCAAATCCCACATGACAGTCTCTGATTCATCCAATCATGATGACATTCCCTCTGAAATGGAACTCTTATGGAATTCTCTTTCACCCTTGAACTTTCCAAGGAAACATGCTCGATCAATAGATTGAATATTCATCAATCGGGTCACTCAATAGCCATAAACATCTCGAGCTCCCAAAAATGTGCACTAGTTACCTCGATCGGAATGACTTCGTCATATGCCAAAACACCCCAACATTCTCAACGATCTCTCTCAAAAACACTTTTCCAAAAGAACATCTTTGTGAGATTTGATGGCTAAGAATGACCCTAATTGATGTAACGGTTCTTCTTCTTTCGGGTTTCTACCATCGAGCTTCCCTCCTTTCAGACTCAACCTCATTACCAAATCCAAATCCTTCTAAAACCTTTTTCCTAGAGGACTTTCGGGAATGTCGCACTCATTTTTTATGCGATTCAATCTTGACAGATGATTCTCCAGGTCGAATTAATCTGGGCCATTGATTACCAAACTTCATGACCTCCCTAAAACTTACAGGATTTTTACCCTCTCAGATAAAATCAACTTTGAAAACTGCAACTCGACGCCATAAGTTCTCTTCTTCGACTATTTTGAAGCATTTAAACTCAAAATTTGCTCATAATTTGGGGATTTCACTCTGGTTCACCATTTTTCCCCAAATCCATCACAAGACAAAATCTATAACCACAAGTTTGTTCAATTCACATCGGCTCCTCACCCATACAAGATAAGTGTTGAACCTTGAGCTCTGATACCATTCTGTAGCGTTCCCCAACTTAACCAGGGAACATTACTACGCAGAAAAACACATAAAATGAAAATTTATTTTGCTAAACAATTCTTGTAGCTTACCAGCTACAATTTAAACACATTTTCGACTAATTTCTAATACACATAATTAAATGAAACTAAAACATTCTAAACAAGCATGAATGCAAATGATAAAATATTTATAACAACATATGAAACCATTCTCATATACAGAGTAAATGCACAACAACTACTTCCATGGAATAACTCAGTAAAATAGGTAAACACTTATCTTTAAATGGGATTTTGTGAAACCAACTGCTTAGAAAGGACATTCCACCCAACCATATACCTTATGTTCCAAATATCAACAACAATTCACCCCCAAGTTGGGGCTAGGAATCCAAAAAATAAGGGTGCCTCTCACAGGCCCTCACAACTCCATATCACACAACCCCCTAGTTGTCTGCTACAGTTATCCTAAATTTCCTCCAGCACTCTTCCTCTTGACCTTCCCATCCCAAGGAATGTACCCATTCACTGTTCTCAGTCCATTGGGTGTCCCATTCATTTATCAGTGTATCTCTGGCATAGGTAGCTAGGAATATCTCAGCTGGGAACTCAAGAGAACTCATTGCTAGGAAAACCACCAGCAAAAACAACAACAAACACTTGTTGATATAGTGCAACTCATCCAGGAGTTCACTCATCAAGCCTAACAAACTGGCTCTTCAATTTCCAGCTCCAAAAACACTCCAAAATGTTGCAGCGTGCTCTAGGATTCACCCATCCTTGTTGTTCCATCCCCTAATCTATTCTCCCTTATTTTTCTTGTTGTTCATGAAAAACTCCATGTCTAAAACTTCCTGTTACCACCCAAACGGATTTCCTCTCCTTTCCCAAGATAGTTGACTTCTCACTTAGACCAATTTTGATTGTACCTAATCCCCATGCTCTCCAATAATTATGGGATGTGACTCTCACACCCATCATATGACAAGTATTCAATGATTTCCCTCATGCACTCAACCATAAAATAGAATTTTTCCCCAAATGATAATAAAATTAAGAAATGTGAGTTTGAATTAATACCCATAAATTATTTTCCCTTTGGACCCCTCTTGGACTCTCTCTAGGAATCCCCCCTCTCTTATGGATTAGTCATCCCCCATATCTGTTCATATCCTAGTTGTTGGTATTACAATATATTTATTTACAATCTAGGAAATACATTATGCATTTACATTGTTTGGTCGTAGCCACATTTATATCTACATTATGCATTAATTAAATTGGGGATTATATTGGGGATGTTACAAGCTCTCCTTGCTGAGCATACGTTTCATAGAACCACAACGATTAACTCACAACGTTCAACAATAACAAAGTCTTTTTATTATCAGTAGTAAGTACAAGGACACTCTTTCCCAATGCATTACACACAATGAATTGTTCCCATAAGACTAATATCTCCCTTATATTTGTACGTACAACTTACTTTTCATAGAAGGAAATAGGTTACAACAAGATGAGACCAATCCCCTAACATGTGGATCTCACAACCATCATATCTTGGATTTAGTTTAAATGAGACCATGGAGGTTGGTGGTGCATTCAATCAGTTTGGAATCAAACTAAATAACATGAAACCATATTGATTCCCATATGGACAAAACCCATGTGCCTGAATTCGTCCACAAGAGGCGCAACCATTCAAATCATCAAGGTGCTACCAGATGTTTGAAGATAACAATCTGCTACAGGAATTGTGGAAATTGTCATAAAAATGTGTTTGAAGATATGCCCATACATTCCTTGATGTAGACTTTTTGATAAATTTACATAGATGTCGCCTAAATGGCTATATTTTGCACAAAACCCATGTCTCAGAATTTCCAAATTCATCCTTACCTACTTGAAAATGACGAGATAAAACTTCCCTTGGAAACTATCCGCTATAGGAAATCTTGTAGCAAGGGTGCTACCGGATTTCTAAATTGTCACAAAAGTCTGACCATTCTACTAGTTGTGAGATAAAAACAAATTAGAATCTAAGAAATCATTAAATCATTGGGAAATGTCTTAAAATCATCAATTTATTATCTAATAGAGATTCTTAAAGATACACCTTAATGAGGGGATAAATACGGTAGTGAGAGATGTAAAATGATGGAGATAAGGGAGTGTGGTAGGTGGAAAAGGGAGTCTTTGGCATTTGAAATATGTGATAAAATTCAATATCAATGCTATACTCGATAGAATATTCCCATAGAAACTCTTGATATATTGAATGGGCTCCAAACTATAATGAGCATTTGAAGTCACAAGTAAAAACTCGTTGCTAGACTCACAACAATAATGATCACTTGTAATGATTTTGCTAGCTAAAGAAAAAAGAAGAAGGAAACTAAGTCTCATACACCCACAATCCCTTATTGTTGTTGACAATTTTCTCCTCCATTGGAATGATTCACACCTCCTACCCATATTTTCCACCTTAATAAAAAAACCAACGAAGTACAAGTAGCCAAGTGAAAGCCAACTTAGGAGAAATATTCAAAAAACCCTGCAAAATGAAATTTGGTGCAACAATATCATCATGAGGCACATGTCACTCTACATCACATTTGTGTCATCTTGCATCAGATGATTTCATCAGTATGCATCATAGTTGTGTCACATTAACAAAGTTGCAATGATTGATGCATCATATTAGTCTTTTGTTTTGTCAAGATTATGTTATGTGTCCCTATGTGTTCTCTACACCCTATGGTGTCAATTTTATGTATTAGGTTCCATATAAGGATTATATATGTGGGGTTTTGTATGTGCCTTAGTTGTGTAGGTTTAGTGCTTGGATTAGTTGTATGATCTAGGTCATTTCATGTTTGTTGGACCATCATGACCATCCCAGAATCATATTTATGTGACCGAAATTGTGAAAGTTGTCGACGAATCATTAAGAGATGAAACTATGAATATCATATATCATTGGAAATATTTTAGAGAGTATTAAATGGCATAATCATATATTATGTAATAAAATAAAAATGAAAAAAGAGGAGTATGGTGATACTAAATTGTCCAAAAAACTATGTTTATGAACATGATATTACGAAATGTGTTGATAGATAACTAGGAGGAAAAACCATGAGAACTTATTTTTCAATTGAATGATGAATGGTTCTGATATTGATGTTGATATGGTTTTTATTGGATACTCTATTTACTTTTGTGTTTACTTATTTCTAGTATTCAATGTTTAATTCATTAAATTTAAAATAACATGATTGAATTATGTGTTTGTATCACTCCGCAATCACAAGTAGAATTGTTGATAGACACACAACAATAACATCACTTGTAACTATTTTTCCAACCAAAACAAAGACAAAAATTATAAGTCTCTTCACTAACAACATGTTCATTAATCACCATTACCCAACCCATTAGAGGGATTCAAACCTCAAACCCTTTTTCCCACCTTAAACAAACAACCCAAAAGGTGCAAGCATCCTAGTGACAACCAAATTAGAATAAATTGTGGGAAAACACCACAAATACATATCAACAAGTGGACTCTATTGATATGAATATAAAAAATCCTCCTACTAAAGGAATTTGTTGTTACGAAATCTACTTGATTAAAAGTATAATAAAACTTGGTTAAAAGAACAATGCTTAATGATTAAGATAGATTTATGTCATTTATTAAAATTATAATGCAATGGATATGAATGTAATAACATAATAATTGAACTTTGATAATAATTAGTATAAATAATATTAGAAAATATCTCAAGGGATTGGATCAATCAGTTGTTTTCAATGTTGTTGTGTGTTTGGTAAGATCTACACCAACGGGTGCATGATTCCAATCCCCCTAGGTGAGGTGCAATAGTATATGTTCATGGGTTTACTAGGGATACCATGAATGAATGTGGGGCATCATTCCTTAGTTTTCCTCCTAGGTTTTCTTTAGAAAAAAAATATTAAAAAATAAAATTATAATCAATAAATAATAAATATGATATGAAAGAAAGACACATCCACGAAGCAATTGGTATAGCTCAAGAGGGGTTGCATTCAATCAAAACTAGGAATATGAAATATCTTACTTTAAAGATTGATCTCTCCAAGGCCTTTGACAAAGTAAGATAGCTATATCTCAAACTTATTCGTATTCATATGTGATTCAGTGATTCTTTTGTTACTTGGACTTTAAGGTGTATTAGCTCTACTTCTTTCGTCATTCTTATAAATGGTTCAGCATGCCCCTTTTTAAAATCAAAAAGAGGAATAAGATAGGGATGCCCACTATCTCAGGCTTCTCTTCCTTTTGATGGTTGAATGGATTAGCAAACCATTGAAGGTAGCCTTAGTATCTAGAAGACTAAGAGGAATCAATCTGGTCCCTTCTTATAACATCATTCATATACTATTTGTAGATGACATTCTCATTTTTTGTGAAGGAACAAGGGAATTAGTGGACAATCTTAATGAACTCTTGAACCTTTGTTGTAAAGAAACATGTATGAAAATCAATAAATAAAAATTCTCCCTTATCACTTGAGGCCTCTCTAATTTGGAAAGACACAACATCTCCCATCTACTCTCCTTTCAATTAAGGGATATTGAAGTTGGTCTTAAATACTTGAGCTTTCTCTTGAAGGAAAACCATTATAGAAATACTAATTGGTTATGGCTACTAGAAAAATTGGAAAGGAAAGTAAACACCTGGTGCAATAAATGGCTCTTCAAAGATGGTAGACGGGTCCTAGTAAATGAAATGCTTGAAGCCATACCTATCTATTGGATGTCCTTAGCCTATATTCCAAAAAGGATTCTCGGAAAAATTAAACAACTCTACTTTCATTTTTTATGGTCTAGGGAAATGGAGAAGAAAAAAATGGTTTTAGCCTCTTGCAAATGGTTAGCTACTCCTAAATCCATTGGGGTATGGGGCCTAAAAAACATTTTACTTTTCTCTAAAGCCTTGACAACAAAAAATGTTTGGGCCATTATTTAGGGTACCGGCCTATGGACACAAGCAAAAA